>JABFFI010000621.1:0-14161 GCA_013623725.1 Fusarium robinianum | reverse complement strand
CCTGGCAGCGGGAAGGGAAGAGGGGGTGGGGGTGCAGCCGAGCCGGAACCAACACCTGGGATGGCGGGCGGCGGGATAGGAGCAGCCCCGAGACCAGGGACGCCACCTCCGAGGGGGAGTCCGGGAATTCCAGAAAGACCAGGGACCGCAGACTTCTTGTGCGCATCTTGGTCAACCAAGGCATCCATCTCATCTTCCATTTCCTGCTGCTCCTCCTCCTGGCGCTGGCGCCGGTTGCCGCGGCGGTCCCAAGTTCCTTGAGCTTCAGCAGCCGCCTCACCAATGTGGTAGCGGTCCTTGAAAATCACGTCGCTCTCGCCAGGTCGAGCTCGCGCCCAGAACCGGGTGATACGGTCGTTGGATCCAGAGGCAAGGATATGGCCCGCGGGGTGCCAATCCAGAGACCAGATAGCGTAGTCGTGGGCGAAAGGAACTTTGTGCATCGGCCAAACAGACTGGGCAGGGGTCGAAGCCGGGTCGAGGCTGTCGTAGGGCGCAAGAGTCAGCGGCACGCCGGGGGGCGGGTTGGGGGAGTCCAGAAGGTAATGGAACAACGAGCCATCCACACCACCAGTGCTGATGAAGTTGGGGTGTCTAGGGTGCCAGGTGAGGGTGGAAATGTCCTTCTCATGGCCCTTGAGCAGGCAAATGTCGCGCATCATGCGGAGGTCGAAGATCCGAGCTGTCTGATCTCTGGCAGAGGTAGCGAGGGCACCACCAAGAAACTTTTCGAAGGCGACCTTGGTGATGGTGCTCTTGTGGCCGCGGATGGTGGTGAGGCACTGGCTCGTGCGGGGATCCCAGAGCTTGACCAAGTGGTCCTTGGAGCCGGACGCCAGGAGCCCCTTGGTAGGGTGCCAGTCGACAGTCTTGACATCCCAGCCGTGTCCTTCAATCTTGGACTCCGTCTGGCCCATGGCGAAATCGAAGATCTTGATGGTCGAATCGTCACTGGCGGTGGCAAACTTGGTGTCGTTAGGGCTAAAGGCCAAGTCGCGAACGGCGTCTTTGTGAGCCTCAATGCTCTGGACGTTATTGAAGTTGGGCTGCCAGTACTTGACATGACCCTCATGGTCAGCCGAAATGAGCCAGTCATCACTGTTGGAGTACTCGAGGGCGCGAATAGGGGAATCGTGGGCCTGCATGATAGTCTCAAAGTTGAATCCGGTGCCGTTCCAGAGAGTGAACTCGCCGCTGGTCGAAGCGGTCAGGAGTCTTCGGCCCTCAGGGGTCCAGCGGACAACATTGATCGGGTGCTTGATCTTGTTCAAGGAGGAATGGACGTGCTTGATAGGAATACTATCGCCAGCCTTGGTAATTCTAGCCACGGGAGGGAGAATCTGCATTCGAATGTGAGCTGGTCAGGTCGATCACGCAAGACAGGAAACATTACTCACATCAACGATGTAGCTGGCACTAGGCCGCTCAGCCTCGCCCTTGTTCGGCCGGTAATTAGGAGTGCGGTTATGCAACCATCGAGTAACGGTAGCACCGGTGTCCGTGACCGGGCCTGGTGGAGGGTCAGTTGCCAACGTCAAGAAGGGCGCTTTTTTGCCGCGAATGTCACGGCTCGCCATGATGGGCACAGGATGGGAATGGCCCAGATGGTGAAGAGACTTGAGAGGAACTTGAGAGAGGCTCGAGAAAGACTTGCCAGGTCGGCATGAAGATGAGAAGGTGAACTTGGGAAGAAGGGCACGGTAGGGGAGGTTTTATAGTCGAATGGAAGTCGCTTGACGATGGCCATTGACGTTGAATGAATAGACATCCAGTGTGGTTGGAACAATAGGCTCGATTTGAGAATGCCTAAAGAAACGCGTTTCAAAAGTGGAGGTGCCTGCATACCAAGGCGTCCATTTGGGCAGAGCGGCAACTATTCACACAATCCCATCCTGCCACTCAACAGGAAGACAATAGCGGACATGGCATTGGAGGAGGCAGAGGCAATAGGAACGAATAACAATACTCACGTCGACCCCGGACTTTGGCAAAGCCACCATCTTGCCCCGGGGCAGCTCCCCGGTCCCCATGGTCGCCACGGTCGCCACGAGGCTCATAGGCCATTGTGACTATTGCAATTTGGAAGCTGGAGCATTCACAATAGGTCGTCCGAGGAGGGCGTCTTGAGGTGGGTCAAATGCTGGTCACGAAGATAGGTACGTATACACTGGGTATCGATTTGCGGCTACGATTTCGATAGGTAGGTGAATGCTCGTGTGGAGCCTGGCGAAATGGGCGATCGAGCTCGTTTGAGATATTGTAAAGGAGCGTGGGTGAACGAGTGTAGTCAAGTCAGAAGCGGCAGGGCTATTGTCGTTCATGCAGGTGCGTGAGCAGGTGTGTGGTCGAGTGAAGTTGCAAGCTTCGACCAAGTTCAATAGATTAAGCGGAGATCAACCGACAGCGGCAGCCGTTGTTACATCCGGTCTCTAGTCAGGTGACAGGAATGGATACATGGATGCATGGATGCATAGATGCAAGGATGACCACAACCTCCCTCCCCTTATCAGTGCTCCCGTCTAGACTGCACGGAGTATCGTCCCTTAGATCCTCAACGGGGGATCTGATGAGATCGAGGATTCCGCGAGGAACCTACCCTAAGAATTGCTGTGGCGCCGATTTGTTGGGGTTCAGATTTGAACGGTTCTACCCGAGCTCCCACACACCTGATTCCGAGATAGTCGTAGCTTGAGGCACTCGCCACAAGGACCAACAGCGCTTTCACATGCTTCGATGACCCAGCTTACTGCTGGCCTGCCTAAGACGGGAAGAATCAAGACACTCCCGCTATCCCCATTGCTGCTGCAACACCCCAGGTAGCGCCACTAACAATCTGCGAGCAACTCCAAGCGGTTTCGTTCAACTCCAGTCGCATCGAGGTTCCACACCAAATCGCCCACCCTTCCCATACGAACGGGCATCCAATGCCTCCTCAACCCATCCATCCCGACAGGCGGACCGCTAGCGTAAGCTCTCCCCAAACCTCCCCTGGAACAAAGCTCCCGTCCACTAGGGTTCCCCCTGGCCCCTCAGACGCAAGCCCCGCCAAGAGGCCGCGCGCGCCCGCTGCAAGAGATTCCCAGGATGAGGCCGAGAGGTCATGGCGAAAGCTCGATGCAACAAAGGGTCACCCTCAACCATATCATCCTGCGGGCTCAATTCGGTCGTCGGGGGGGCTTGGAACCTTGGAATCTTTCTCCCCTCGGTTTTACTCGCCCATCACCCGATTTCTTGCATTCCTTTCCTCATCCAGAGTTTCATATTTCATTCGTTTCGTAAGGGCGTCCTCAACTGTCGTGCTCTCTCTCGCTCTCTCACTCACTCACTCTCTCTCTCGCTCTACTCCGTATCCCTCCTTGCAAACCCTGTGTGATTCACTGACTGGAACCGTGGCGTCGATACCCCATCTCGCCACATACGCTTGACGTCGACACCTCGAACACCCTCTGACACATCCCTTTTCAAAAAAGACAATCAGGGCGGGAAAACAGCAGCGGTTTTGTCCTTCCTCATCCCCCGATTCATCGCTGTGCCAGGTCGCGCGTCCAATCCCTAGCAACGACCAAGGCTCGAACACGATGAACTCGGCCACAGCGACCAGCATCGAGACCTCCAATGGCTCCATCCAGAGCCCAGTTTCCCGGCGCAACGGCCACGACGTCACTGAGCGCGAACCGCAGAACCACACCGTCGGCAACGGGACCACCAAGGCGCATACGCACACGTCGAACCAAAAATACAGGCATGTCGCCGCCGTGCACTCCAAAACGAGGCCTTCATGCCTGAGTCACGACTCCGACGCTACACCCAGTTTCCTGGGCTTTCGCAATCTCATGGTCATCGTATTAGGTAGGCCGCAAAAGCTCTGGTGAGGGGTGGAATTCGTCATTGACGCTTGGCAGTGGTGGGCAACTTGCGATTGATGATTGAGAACATCCAGAAGGCACGTTTGCTGATCCTCTGTTTCGACAACGGGTTCATCCTTTGCTAACATAGTACCTCTCATTATAGTATGGAGTCTTGATATGTCTAAGGTGTCATGACTACAGCCGCCAGGACATCTATCTCGGTCTTCTCCTCTACTTTCTCATTCCTTGCCATCTCCTCGCCGCTTACTTGATTGAGCTGGCTGCAGCCCAGCAGGCCCGAGGGTCAATCAAGCACATCAAGGATGGCTCTTCCGGACCGTCCGAGCAAGAGCGCAAGAAGTTTCAAAAGACCTGGGTTATCGTTGCCTGGGCGCATACTCTCAACATCAACCTTGCTCTCGCGATTACGACTTTTGTGGTTTATTTCAAGGTTCATCACCCCCTGATTGGCACCCTCACCGAGCTGCATGCCGTCATTGTCTGGCTCAAGACTGCCTCGTACGCCTTCACCAACCGCGACCTACGACATGCCTACCTGCATCCCGTCGAGGGCGAGCGCGAATTGGTCCCGGAGCTGTACTCCCAGTGCCCATACCCGCAGAACATCACCATCGGGAACCTGATCTACTTCTGGTGGGCGCCTACCCTGGTTTATCAGCCAGTCTATCCCCGAACCGACAAGATCAGATGGAGTTTCGTGGCTAAGAGATTTGGAGAAATCTTCTGCCTCAGCGCTTTCATCTGGGTGGCGAGCGCACAATACGCTGCACCCGTCTTGAGAAACTCCCTCGAAAAGATAGCCTCTCTCGACATCATGTCTATTCTTGAGCGACTGATGAAGCTCTCAACTATCTCTCTCGTCATCTGGCTTGCAGGATTCTTCGCCCTCTTCCAGTCTTTTCTGAATGCGCTCGCTGAAGTTCTGAGATTCGGCGACAGGTCCTTTTACGACGACTGGTGGAATAGTGAGAGTCTCGGCGCGTATTGGCGAACGTGGAACAAGCCCGTCTATACCTACTTTAAGCGTCACGTTTATATGCCCATGATCGGGCGAGGCTGGAGCCCACAAGCAGCTAGCTGTGCCGTTTTCTTTGTCTCCGCGGTTTTGCACGAAATTCTTGTTGGTGTACCAACTCACAATATCATTGGTGAGCACGCAGCCCCCAAGCTGGCGTCCCAATTGCGAAAACTAACAATCATAGGTGTTGCTTTCCTGGGAATGTTCCTGCAGCTCCCGCTGATTGCCATCACAAGGCCCCTGGAGAATATGAAACTTGGACATACCGGCAAAATCATTGGAAACATCACATTCTGGGTGTCATTTACCATTTTCGGACAGCCTTTTGCGGCGCTGATGTACTTTTACGCATGGCAAGCCAAATATGGCAGCGTAAGCAAACAAATGCCGTCAGCCCTCGTAAAATAGGTATTTCGATATACAGGAGCGAGAGCTTGGGAAACAGGTTCTCGGCGGTCTTCGTCCCTTCAAGAGGCGTCATAGGATGTTTGGGTGTTATTTTTTTATTGACGTATATGGATGACAGCTCCATGACATCTCAGTCTGCCATAGACATGCTACAATTCCAGTGTTCCTTTTCAGACAGATGAACTCAAACTGAACACTGACTCCAGTACAAAGTGATATTCCCGGCGCTATGTATTCATTAGATGAAGGGCAACTTGGTACCGACCCTCTTGCGGTACTGAACGTAGTCATCCTTAAAGAACTCGATCAGCTTCGACTCCTCGTGCTGAATCCGCCTGCTGAAGAACAGCCACAAGACCGCGCCATAGGCAAAGAAGCAAATGACATTCCCCAGCACAAGCTGCGTCCCAAGTCCCCAATAAAAGAATCCAAAATAGCTCGGATGCCGGAAAACGGAGTAGATGCCGGTAGTGACCAGCTCGTGTGACTCTTTCTTCTGGTTCTGGACGTGATGATTGAAGCTCGCACCCGCGTGCAGCATGGCCGCAGAACGCACAATCTGCCCAACTAGGACCATAGCCAGTCCGATGCCGAGGAGCAAGGGGCCAGTGCCAAACGGAGCCCATTGAGAGTTAGGGAAAAGGAGGCTGACGACTGTGCACTCGGTGAAAGCGGCCGAGTGGGCGATTGCATAGGCCGGCCAGTTCGCAGTGAGGAGAAAGCTGTCGATGCTAACCACGAGTGTGTTCCGCTCCGCCGTGGTCCAGAACTCGAGGAAGTGGAAGCACGACAAGGCGAAGAGGAAGAAGGGCACGCGCCAGATGGGGCTCGAGGTGAAGAGCAACACAGCCGCCGTAGCAATGGCGCTGGCGGCGAGGCACATTCCTAGACAGAATGCGCGAAGGGCGATGCCAGAGAGCGACTTGGGCTGTCCGGGGAAGAAGGGCTTCATGGCGTATATATCAGGGCCAGGACGGCGCGAGGCAGCATTGAACCGGGCGATGAGATTGTTGACAAGGTCGTGGTCCTCTTCATCGGCCTGGCCTTTGGCAACTCTGCTCAACAAAGCCCTAAATTCAGCATCTTCAGCGCCTTTCCCGGCAAGGAACTCTGCTGCTGAGGTTGGTGGGGAGGCATGGTGGTCCGCGGCAGGGCTGAAGTTTGGAGCGCGACCGCTGGCGTGGGAAGCGTATTCCGCCATTACGAAATGCTCAAAAAGAAACAAGATGGGATAGTAAAAGAAGGCGAGTGTCGGATGGTTGAAGGACGATTCGGGAGGTTATAAATAAGCCTTTTAGGGACTGTTCAGCCAGGGGCTTTGTCGCTTCACTTCACCAGGATGAAGCAACAAGGGGGGGGGCTTTCAATATGGTTGGAATTGGAGTGGGAGACGAGGAAAGAAGAGAATGGGAAAATGAGGGGTTCCGTCAAGTAGGGTATTAAAAGAGTGAAGTATCTGTAAGGAGGAAGTGCAGAGATGGCTGGCTTGCCATTGTCCCCGCGCGCGGCGTCGTGGGTTACGATTGTGATGGAGAGAACAATATCAAGAGTTGGTCTGAGCTGGAGGTTGTTGTTGGTCGGGGATGAAGCCCCACAAGGGAGGTTGCGCTAGAGCTGTAGGAACCAGTACCAGGTACGTAGGTGCCTACCTAGGTACAGAGGACGGGACCCCGTTTCCAGGTTCTGAATTGTTGCCCAGGAACGAGCGTTACGATGCGATGGATTCATGAATAGCTTCTTTACATGATATCAAGAGCGATGTCTCCAGTATTTTTTTGCCTTGAATTGAAGTACGTTTAGTAAATAGATTTAATGCGTGTTTGCCTCTTTCCTATAAGGTAGTCGCTGTGTAATGTAGGTATCCGTGCCCGGGCAGCCTCGAAAGGACCAAGCAGGTACCCTACATGAAGTAGGTACCGAGTATGTACCATACATTGACTTGGTCCCAACTCGATGCTCGAGTCCAGACCATCCCGAGATGCCTCGCTCGAGAATTCAAAGGTAGAAATTAGATGATATTCCGTACGTATTAAGCGGGAGGGTTCCAGTCCATGGTTGAAACACCAGCCAGGCCAAGAAACCCCCAGCAAGCACAACAAGCATGGATGTCCACCTGACACCTGGCTTCAATCCAGAGGCATCAAGATTACTCCCTAGCAAAGTCCCAACTCAGCTGGCTCGAGGACACGTTGGCTCGAGCACGCCCTCTACTAAAAATTGACCGTAACGGTTCTGGCCATCGAGCCGGTTAGCCCACTCTGGATATACGGTGCAGAACGGGGTATCCCATACCCAAGACCGAGCGTCACTCCAGCTTCAATGAGAGCAATCATGTCCATAGTCCAGAGGCTCTGCTGCCAAGTAGTCCTACTTCGGGAGTGAGCGAGAGGCGCAGGAAGCCGGTCTATCGTCATCGAGGCCGCTGGGTAGTAGCCATTAGTGCTCTTGATAGATTTGACTTCGGATGGCGATGGGTTGCTCTTAGCACACGATAATGATATGATTTCTCATCATATCTAGTCCTGCGCGTTACTTGAAACATCGACTTTCCACTCTAGAGTCCGCCTTGTATTGAGAAGGACGAAATGACGAGCACCAATACGTTGATGATTCCCCAAGTGCATGGGATCCATGTGTTCATCTCGTAGTATCCTGCCGAATATACTGCACCCAACCTGCTCCAGCGTGAGAAATATCCAATGACAGTTGTCTAGGGCGATACTGACACCAGACCGACTATGCTCCCAGCCATAACGGCCTCGAGCCCGGCAATAACGAGATATACCACGGGAACTGCCCACAGGTACTTCCACGAGGACTTCTTCCAGCCGTGCGTGAACATGGCGATAAGAACCGCGCCCATGTGAAACATGGCATAAAGGATAATTGTCCATATCAAGGTAAATCGCCACGCGTCGTAGACATAGTAAAGGGTGAATCGCTTGTCGTGGGTGGTGTCATATAGGGTCTGGACATTCAGCGACGGGAAGTGCGGCGTCTGGTATGTTTCGGGAGGTTCGTTCGGAAACGCCATCTAAGTAAGCACAAGGTCTCCTATTAGTTTAAACAATCACACGTTTGAGGAAAGGGTTGAAGCCTACTGTGACGTTTTTGGAGAATAACGAAGCTATCGGGATTGTTGATACATATTTGTTGTCGCAAGTCGGAATACGGAGTACGGGAGTGGATGACTTGGCGGCGACAGGGGTCGTGATATTAGATGTACCTTCCCTGGAACGTCATCCCGAGGCTTCGGCAAAAGCTCGTGAATCCGCTAACCTCCTCGACTGCCACGCTCGGTACAACTTCACACTTCCGTCCTCCACCCCAGGGATCTATCTCTCCAAGAATCGTCGACGAAAGCGCCGAAGCGGATCAATGAGACGCCATGTCTGCCGATAGACTTCTCAACACTGTCCTGCAGCATTACCAGGACGTCCACGATGCGGCCAAGACGGACCAGATCATCGGCTCGACCACGCACCTGCTCACCCGGCTCGCGAACCCCCTAAACCTCGGCATCCTCACGTCGCAGCTCTTAACGGCGCCAGCATTATGGTCGCAGCCTGGTGGTTCCCGCATTTCGGTGCGAATAATCAGCATCTTCAATACAGCGGCCGCGCGCATCCACGATTACGAGGTCGCCTACAAGACGCGTCGCGAACCCCATGAGGGCGGTGGCCTGGGATGCGACGAGTGGGCGCGAGCGGTGGTGAAAGGCGCGGACGACCGATCGAACCGATGGAAGCATCTTCTCGTCCTGACCGGAATCCTCATGGGGATGGAGTCGAATAACCGACAGTCCCTGTCCAAGGCCTTGAGAAATACCCTGGAGGAGGCAGTTGTGATGGCGGCAAATCTTGCGTTCGAGAGTCGACATCAAGACGGACCGGTCGCAGGAGCTTCCGTTGTACTGGCGCTCAACTTCGCATTCCCGCTTCTATCCGATTTCCACAAGAGCCTGATCAATTGCAACGCGCTGCTGCCCTTGATCGTGTGGGCCGTCAGCGCCGAGGAGGGCTTCGACGATGGCCAGTTTCTCGATACCATCGGACCCGAGCTTGTCGAATCTCCCAGTCATCAGCTTGCCTGGTCCCCCAAGACCCCTTCCTTTCGCTTGCTTCAAGAACTTGACAGACGCCCGCTCATGGCAAACATGGGTCCTTTGGCTAAGCTTGCCGGGTTCACGGTCCATCGAGCCACCGATACTAGAGCGGTTCTCGAAGCTCAAGAGACGCTCGTCACATTCACCCGCAAGGTGTTGGAGGCATGGCAGAGGAACCGACTGAGCGATATTGATCCCGCTCTTGAGGGTAACGCTCTCACCCCCGAGACGCTCCAGTCGACATGGCCTGTTCTTTGGTCGCTACTGAAGAAGCTCATGTTTGGGGTTGTGGCCATTCTTCAAGGCATTGTTTCTCGGGGCCTACTCGACCCGCTGATGCTGCATGATGCCGCAGCCCCTGAGATTGCGACTAGATCGCTGCATATACTGCGAAACATTTTCTTCATCTCTTCTCGAAATGGCAACAATGCCTTCCAGGTGTACGACTTTACCTATCTCACATCGATTGATGTTATATCTCGGAGTGCTGCTGCGTGTTTCGGCTTCCTCCAGGGAACCCGGCCTGCTGAGAATGGACCTCTCAACACCAAGTATATCCAGAGAAATCTGGATCTCTTCTACCTCAACCTATCAGAGCACCTTCCTCTCACCTTGTCCACCGAGGCGTGCGACGCCCTCATAATCAAGCCAGCGATAGCATATATATCCCATGAGGGGGAAATGACGCAGTCAATGGTTGAGACGTTTGAATCCGCCCATAGCACCATCCTGTCGACTCTTTCTTGCCCTCAACACAGCGTGCTCACCATTCAAATCACACCATTCTACATCGTCAAGCTCTTTGAGTCCTTCCCGCAGTACATCTCTCCACGGCAGTTCCGAGTGGCCTTCAAAACTGTGATGCAAATTGTGTCACCGCCGTTCCCAATTGCGGAAATGGAACCTCAACTCTCGGAGACGCTACTCGAGATGCTGCGCTCGTATATATCGGCCGCCTCAACTGGCCCTCTCCCTCCCACGGCTGACATTATTGCGCGCGCTGCTTCTACTGAGACAGAAGAGGAGCCCCTTTCACAACAGAGCTCCCTGACTCTTGGTCTGGTCGACGCCCTCCCGTATCTACCTCTTCCTCTACTTGAGGAATGGTTTACCATCGCTGCTCAGGCGATGAATGAGATTGCAGACCCTACACTTCGCGAACCCGTCAGGAAGCGGTTCCTGGATATCCTAGTGAGCGGAGAACTCGATGTGGAGCGAGCAGCCATCGGGGTAGCCTGGTGGGGGACTCAAGGGGGACGGGAGCTTATCTTGTTTGGAAAGTCGGAGCCCGCCATGATGAGCGGAGCTCTTGTAGGCTCCGACAAGACCAGCAGGCTCTGAAAGTTGGATGCTATTCATTCCGCATTCTAGAATCAGGCTCAGTTACCGGCTGAGTGACACGAGCCAGCTGTGAGGCTGGAGTCCGTCAGGGCAATGTCAACCTTTTCCCAGGTCCGTCTCGTGCAACACGTCCTCTCCGAGAGGCTGCTTGTGGTATCCCATCACCTAGACCGCGGGAGTAAAGCTACCGCATGTCCTTGATGCCGCATAATTGTGCGTTCTGATGACGACATTGGGAAGCGCTTTCGAATCACAGCATGGACGATCCTTCATTACAGGGTCATCCGTGTGATGTTTTCTATTTTCCTGTTCAAGGCAACTCTTTATCTTGCCTTGGATATTTTCATGGCTGACTTTCGTATCCGTCTTGAACGCGCTCAGGAAGCGGCGAAGCACATTGGAGGGGGGTCATTTAATCTGGGCAACGCGGGAGAGCAGGAGGCCGACCGCATCTTGCAGTTCATAGGATCCACGAGCTGAGCACCAACACACGTGCAGTGTTTGTGATTGCGAGAGGACGCGAGAGGACGCGAGAGGATGCGACCTGCCAATTCAAGGTACACGCTACGCACCTGCTAGGTAGGCTGCGTCGTTTTCGGCGAGATGGTGTGAGAGCCGAGGGTGTTGGTCTGCTTACCCTCCCTCTTGGCCAAACCAAGAAGGGTGGTGTGATGTTACAAAAGAGGGAAAAGAAAGACGAGGAGGATCAGATTCATACGCCTGGGAGTTTCAGCGACGTTTAATAGAAGATCCTAGATGGGAACCTATTCATGGAGAACCAGAGTCCACGATGCCAAGGGGCTTACTGACGGCGGTAGGTACTGCTATCCCCAGGGTCCTTTGCAACTAGAAGCGGGGTTGACGCCGAGATGATCAGTTTGTTGCAAGGCTGGTGGGGGAGTTGATACTCCAGAAGGGCCTTGGTACAGGGACAATCTCAGACATGGCTGGAGATAGCGTTGGTTGGCACAACTTTCTACAATGCAACTTGATCCCTTTGTTTGAGCAAGATTCCTCTTCTGCCATTCTGGAGAACGGAACGTCCTCGAACATGCAAATCGCATGACAAGTCCACCACATCCCGTGCTTCCTCGAAACACCCCCTCGCTTCTTGGCTGCGAGAGTTATCGTCGCTGCTCCACGTATTTGTGGAGTTGAGGAGAGAGAGAGACTCGTTACCAACAACGATCAGGGTCTCGGACTAACGTACCTATTCTGTTGGATGTTTGTCTTTTCTGAGTCGACACCTACCTCGACTCCCGAAACGCTGATGACAGATGACAACACTCTGAATGTCATCAATTGGCATTTCCTCTTTCTCTTTCTCCACAGGTTCATTTGGCGATATTCAATAGTTGCCTTGCCTTCCTTGTTACCTACGGCGTTTCCGTTCGTTCGTTCGTCGCGTTTCCAGCTGGCACAGCCACAATACGCCTGCGGATCAGCTCGTCCAGGTTCTCTGTCCTTGACTGGACCCTGTCAAGCTGGGCGCTCCGACCCATGCTCTCTATGGATACGGGTTAGCGTCGTCCGTAGATCACCGCTAATGCGCCTCTCAGGCCGATCGGTGACCGGAGTTCAGGTCTACCCCGCTGTGGGCAGCTCGAAGATGTGATGTGCGCTTGACGAGGAGCATCCTGAGCAGCCCGAACATGACGACACCATAGAGGAGGGCATCCAAGGCAAGACAAGCTTGAACCCAGATTTCCGCCATCAAACCAATTGGGTCCGTGGGAGGTTGGTGCGAGAAAACCATCTGGCTGATCTCTGGGAATGTTGTACATTGCACTGGGCACAAGCCGAGCCTAGAAGGGAACGAACGAACGGGCGGGAGAGCTCACTCTCACCCGGTTCAGGTTTGGAGAGGGGGCGGGGTCCAAGGAGGGGCTGCCTACTCTTTCGAAGGGGGTCATGATCCATGGTCTGAGGCAACGATGAGACCAAAAGCAAGCCCACGGCGGTTGTGTGGGACACTAGGATCTTGGTTGGCTCGAGTCGAGATCATACGGAGACAATGAGGAGAGGCCGCGGCAAGATGTGATCCTCTAGCACAAGCACTCGGGTCCTACGGGCGACGGATGGCGCCTCCAAGCCTCCCCCTCCGGGTGCAATGGTACGCCGGGTGCCCCGATATTGCGGGATCTCCCAGGTAGTACCTACTTGCCTTCAGCTTGCGCGTAGCAGGGTCCGGGAGCGCCCACCCCATATCCACCGCCGGGAGAAAGTGGCACGTCATCTCGAGGGTTCAGTGGCGTGGGATGTTGTATGGTCAACAAGAGGCAGAGAGAGCTGATTGTTGGCCAAACGATCCACATGGTGGAGGGAGCTGGAGGGGAAGCTGGAGGGTGAGCTTCTCTGAGACGTATTAAACCGAAGCTGTCCCCCTCTTCCCTTGGCACCAGTCTCCTGCTTCTTCTCATTGCGTCTATCCATCTCTCATTCTATCTCTCTCGACCATCAGCCCTTCTCCCAACATGTCTTACCGTGACAACGACAACGACAACAGCTACGTACGTTCCCCAATGCTATCCCAGTCTTTCAAAATTGATCAAAGCTTACAAGTCTACCAGGGCTCTTCCCGCCGTGACAATGACTCCTATGGGTCTTCCGGTCGTGATAATGACACCTACGGTTCTTCCGGCGTGAGCTCCAACCGACGGGACAATGATGACAACGAAAACTCGTATGGATCTAAGTCCTCCGGCTATGGCAACACCAGCTCTAGCCGCCGAGACGATGATGACAACAACACCTATGGATCCAAGTCTTCCTCCGGCTATGGCAACACCAGCTCCAGCCGCCGCGATGACGATGACAACACCTACGGCTCCAGCAAGACCTCTGGCTATGGCAACACCAGCTCTAGCCGCCGAGACGATGATGACAGCAACACCTATGGATCCAAGTCTTCCTCTGGCTATGGAAACACCAGCTCCAGCCGTCGTGATGACGACGACAACACCAATACCTATGGTTCCAAGAAGTCGAGCGGTTACGGCAACACTAGCTCCAGCCGGGACGACGATGACAACACCAACACCTACGGATCCAAGTCTTCCTCCGGCTATGGCAACACGAGCTCCAGCCGTCGTGATGACGATGACAACACCAACACCTACGGATCCAAGTCGTCCTCTGGATACGGAAACACCAGCTCCAGCCGTCGTGATGATGACGACAACAACACCAGCACCTATGGATCTAAGAAGACTAGCGGCTATGGCAACACCAGCTCCAGCCGGGACGACGACGACAACACCAACACCTACGGTTCCAAGTCTTCATCTGGCTACGGGAACACCAGCTCCAGCCGCCGCGATGATGATGACAACAACACCTACGGCTCTAGCAAGACCTCTGGCTATGGCAACACCAGCTCGAGCCGCAAGGACGACGATGACTCGTACGGTTCCAAGACCT
>JABFFI010000613.1:0-17187 GCA_013623725.1 Fusarium robinianum | reverse complement strand
ACCTACCTAGGTAGGTACCTAGGTAGGTAGGTAATCCGTCCGCCACTTCCTCCGTGTCCTCCGCGTCCCCTCTCCCCTGGTCATCCACCTTCTCACAACTCACAACAGCTGTGCTATTCGTGAGAGAACCTCGTGTTCCTGCCAACGCACTCGATGCGTTTCCTCTACGCTGCCGCCGGTCTCTAGAACAGGAGCCAAGGCCCGAGAACTCGCTGCAAGTTTTGTCGCGGCGCCGAAGCTCTGCCTCCCGTATTCGCGGGCTCGCGGCTCCGGATTCCGGAGCCATGAGTTGGACGTCTCTCTTCGCCGCCTACCTGCTAGGCGGTGTTACCTTCCTCCCCTTAGTAGTCCTTTCGGTCCTTGCCTATGGCTACTACGCCTCCCCCTACCGTGGCCACGTCGATCCGAACCAGCTCCAAGACGCCGATGATATCGTACAGAAGGACGACGACACAGCCGCCCTTGAGACTGCAGCCAATACAACCAAGGACGAGACCCGATCGCATGCGAACGACCTCGACGTCGCGGCCGGCTACTTCGCTGTGTGCCGTGAATATACACCCATGGGCATCAACGCAAAGCCCATCGAGCGGACGACCCCGGTTGGCTCCACGACCGTGGCTTCTCCAAGTCCCAGCGTTTACCAGACTATGTATCGGAGTATTTTCGAGAGGAAGCCGACGCCGGGGCCTTTGGAAAACAATAGCAATGGCATTAGCCAGCGGCCCAAGAAGGCGGGCAATGTCTTCTATGTTGTCTTGAGGTTGGTTGATTCGTCCAGGCCACAGCGCCGCCCGCATATCCCTTCCCTTTCGCTGACCCTGATCTAGGCATGGCCATCTCATGCTTTTCGACGATGACGAGCAAGTCGAAGTTCGACACGTCATATCTCTAGCGCACCACGAGATTAGCATTTACTCAGGCGGAGGAACAACACCCGAGGGCGAGTTGTACATCAAACGGAATGCGATATGCTTGTCCCGAAGGCGCGCCGGCCCTGACCTAGGACTCGATAGCCAAGTTTCGAAGCCGTTCTACCTCTTCTCAGAGAACTGCTCGGCGAAGGAGGACTTCTACTTCGCTCTGCTCAAGAATCAAGAACAGAGCTTTGGGGCCGATGCCAAGGCGCCCAAACCAATACATTTTGACGTCAAGAACATCATCACACTTGTCCAGAAACTTCACTCAACGGAGGAAAACATTCATTCTAGATGGATCAACGCCGTGCTTGGACGCGTATTCCTTGGCATTCACAAAACCCGGGATCTTGAGAGCTTCATTCGGGAGAAGCTGACCAAGAAGATTTCCCGTGTCAAGAGGCCGTCATTCCTGACAAACATCGCCATCCAAGGCATAGATACAGGCGAGTCGGCCCCGTACTTTACAAACCTGAAGCTCAAGGACCTTACCGTCGAAGGAGAATGTGTCGTTGAAGCTGACGTTAAGTACACGGGCAACTTCCGCATCGAGGTCGCAGCCACGGCCAAGATCGACCTTGGTACCCGTTTCAAGGCCCGCGAGGTCAACCTCATCCTCGCTGTTGTCCTCAAGAGAGCCGATGGCCATATGCTCTTCAAGATCAAGCCCCCGCCGAGTAACAGGGTCTGGCTTGCATTCCAGGCCATGCCCAAGATGGAGATGGCCATCGAACCCATTGTTAGTTCGAGGCAAATCACCTATACTCTTATCCTGCGTCAAATCGAGAACCGCATCAAAGAGGTAGTTGCCGAGACCTTTGTATTGCCCTTTTGGGATGACATGCCTTTCTTCAAAACCGACCACAAGATGTGGAGAGGTGGCATATTCGAAGGGGACGATGCGACGGTCCCGTCGGAAGATGCTGAAGGCACGGCAGCACAGGCCGGAGATGTTGGGGCTGTTGACCAACTTGATGAGAATCCAGGCCCAGCGCAAGAGATTCGACCGATGGAGAAGAGCCATACCGTCCCAATTCTCGAGTCGCCACCACCGGCCGGTCTGTTTGGGCGGAGGCTGGGCAAGACCCCCAACCAGTCTGTTTCTTCTGCCTCGTCGACGAGTCTCGACTCTAGGAGCTTTTGCGCGAACCCGGCTCTTTCGCCTAAACTGGCAAAGACGTCAATGGAGCCTGTTGTCGGAACCGATGCTGCCCATGTCAACATGTTCAAACCATCAACTTCGCCGCCTGATAATGCGACTAACTATATGGCTGCTTTGCATTCACGTTCGCAAGAGGCATCCCCAAAACCAACCCCTACCGATTCGCCTCTGAAGCCGTCTTCTATTTACCAACCCTCTTCTTCTTCTTCTTCTTCTTCGAAAGAGGCCCTGGATAGCGACACAGCTGTGGGCGTCGAGAAGACGCCAGTCGCATCCGGTCGTCGAAATACCACCTCATCCATGGAGTCAGGGTTGTTCTTGGACGAGAAAGCTCCAGTGTCTTCTGCAACTTCAACCAAAGACTCCATCCAGAGCCAGACAGGCTCGCTGGGACGGAGTTTTTTCACGAGGCGGGATACCTCAGAGTCAGCCTTTTCTAGGGATGACACTTCGGCCCACGGCGAGTCATCTCAGAAGCAGACTACCCTGGCGGCCGTCACCAACGCAGCGGCACAAGCCAGGCAGTGGGGCTGGAACGCCTACCAGCGACACAAGGAGGCGAGGAGGCAGGCCGAGCAAGTGAACCATGTTGATCTTAGTCAGCCCATGGGACGTGGACAGCCCTTACCTCCCCCGGGAACACCGTTGCCAAAGCCTACGAACGGGACAACAAGGATAACGCCACCTGTCAATGCTCCGGCTAGGAAGCCGCTTCCCTCCCATCATCCAACCCAAGATTCGGCCGAGTCCGTCGAAGCACCTCGCGAACATCGCCCGGCGCCGCCCCTGTCGTCCAATCAGCGCGGACGACGTCGGGAGCGCCGCGCCCGGGAATCAGAGGCAGGGCAGAACGTGCTTGTTGTCGCCGTCCCTGATGATTCTCAGCCAGCCACTCCGTCGACCGATGATCAACCCAGTCCGCTGGTCGCTTGGGGCTGCGGTGATGAGAAGACCTTGGCTGACGGTCACTCCTCTCAACAAGCTGCGGATTTGACGCGAGAGTCCCCGCAGGCAACAGACGACATGTATCCCTTCAGACCTATCGAGGGGCTGTCCAATACTCCTGTCCATACCGCTGCTGCTGACGACGACAACGACAACGACAACGACAACGACAACGATGACGACGATTACTCTGGCTGGATGGACAACGAACCCTTAGACATGGAAACCGCTGTTGAGCCGGTTCGACTTCAAACAACACAAGACTTCAAATGAAACGGAAAAATGCTGGTAGAGAGCCATTGTCCGTGGTAGATGAAGCAAACAGGGCGGTCTGGGACAGGGGCTAGGGCGTTTCGGCGCAATCGGCGCATCGGGTCTACTGATTGTCTTATTGAATGAAGGAATGAAGCTTACTCTCAGCTTGCCACTAGTTAGTGATTCTAGTATCATGTTTGTGTAGACCAACTTGACCAGTGTCAAGACCATTAAGCAACTGATCGCGGTTGACATAGACGAACATGACGCTTCAACTTATTGTGCTATTCCGCCATCGTTGCACTGGCGGTAGCGTTTGCTTCGAAATAGGCCGTTACAAACCAAGGAGATCGTCACCACTCCAATAATGACCTGTCAACGCTTTCAGATAGAGCGAGCAAAGCTGGCTTGCTCGAATTCTGCTCCCTCCTCATCTTGGTGCCCTGCCTCATTCGCGTCCAAAATACGGGACAATCCTTGCTGTCACAACGAACCTCTTCGACAGGTCCTAGCCCCGCGCAACTGCGGCATATACTGAGCACTTCCTCGAGACGGCGCTCCTCGGCATTCAACCGCGTCTGGAGCGCGAGTAACGAGGCGGGGAGATTGATTCGGCACTCAGGGCAGAGCGGGCTCTCCTCGTGGGTGAACTTGATGCCGCAGACTAGGCACTGTGCCGACTTCATGTAGGATTCGAGCGTCGCTTTCCTGGCCCCCAGGGCCGCAGCATAGTGAGCGCGCTGAACCTTTGGCATTTCTTCGTACCACTGACGCACATTGGCCCCCACGAGGTTGAAGATGCGCTCCAGTGGCGGGATGAGGTTCTTGGAGATGTAGTACTCGGCATCGAGTTGCCAGTGCTCGTTGCTGAGGAGCTCTTCAGGGGCAACGCATCGATCGATCAACCTGGCTCCCGGGGCGCCCGTGATGACCACGTAAGGAACCCTTTCGCCGTATTGTGGCTCCGCACGCGCATCCTCGAGCATACGCTTTGTGCTGATGAGGGCGCCGGCAGAGGGCGGGCCTTTGTCCGAGTATGTCCCTAGACGGACTTCCTTTGCGAAGCAAAAGTCCTGGACCGAGATGTTGCCTCGCATGATCTTCTCACACTGCTTTTGGAAGTACGCCTTGATCTTGCTGAGGTCCGCTGTCTCAAAAAGGAGCCGGAGTGCCTTCTCCTCAATCTTTTGTTCCGCGGGCGTCCCGTCACGGCGGATGGTCTCGATCCCCTTCGCATCAAACTCTGCGAACGCCTGCTCTCTACTCTCATACTTGTGGCCGACGTATCGCTTCTTGGCGAGAAGGACACATGGATGATACACCTTTTCGAACTTGAGCTTGATTGGCCGTGGGTTCATGTCTGTGATGGCCTTGGCGATCTCGTTGCCGATGTCGAATGCTTCGTCCTTGGTTCGGCCCTCGAGATGCACAAACAGACTGTCAGTATCCCCGTAGACAACCTCGGCGCCCCATCGCTGCACTGAATGTATATGGGCAATCGCCCGCTCGAGGGTTTCTCGCCCGGTCTGGACGATGCTGTCGGCAATCTCTGAGCAGGGCATGCGTCCCGAGAAGGATGCTGACGTGTACCCATAGGTGACGTTGGCCAGGAGCTTCAGCGCAAGTTGTCGATTATTCAGGAGCCTCTGTAGCACCTTGTCGTCCTTGTCCTGCTTCATCCCATTTTTCACCATGACCCGAGTTTCAAGGATCTCGGTGAGCATCTTCGCCAGGAGCGACTTGCGGATCTCTGTTTTGGAGTACATGATTCCGTTGGGGGCAATGTTGATGTGATCCTCGAGCAGCCGGAGGAGACCCCTCTGGCGCCTGTACTCCGTAAATCCCATCTTGTTCATGCCTTTCCAGTTGGTGACCCGTCCTAGGAAGGTGGAATAGCAGTAGTTGTAGGCGATCATCACACTAGGGTACAGACTCTGGAAGTCGAGGACGAGGAGCGGGCTGCTGTAGAAACCGCTCTGGGGTTCCATGACGAGAGGGAGACACTCGAGAGCATTTTGGCCGCCGACCTGCTTGCGACTGGGGGAGACGAGGAGGAAGTTTTCCGGCTTTGCAATCCTGGACATGATGGATTCGACCTTGAACTGTGATCCTCTCGAAAAGACCGAAAAGAAATCGACGCCAAGGAGCCTGGCTTGCTCACTTGTCCTAGCGACGAGTTCATTGCGGTCAAGAATCTCGATATCCAGCCGCGTGCGTGTTTCGTAGTAACTTAGGAGCCTACTGAGCTCACCACATTTGCCGCTCTTGTACCAGCTTGTCAGAGTGTTCCAGGAGTAATGAGGAATCCGGCGATGAAGAAGGTGCCATACGATGTTCTCCATAGTGTACTGGAGGAGGTTCAGTTCTCCCCGCATCGCCCTCCAGATGTTGATCATGTGTCTGCCTGTGACTCGGATCGTCGAGGTGGTATTGAAGCCCCAGCGATCGTTCTCCTTTCCGAACCTGCCATGGGAGTCGGCTTTCATACGTGAGAACTCGTCGCAGAGATTGTAGTCATACTTCAGCCTTGCGCGCTCGATCATATAGCCCCACGAGCTACCATGGACCTCAAAACCAGTCAGAATATCAGGATCGTGCGTCCTTACAACCTCAACCATCCGAACCATGAGATCCAGCTCGCTAGCCTCCTCGACGACCTCGGCTCTCGTTTGTCGTTGGACACGACGACGGAGGCTGGCGTCATTGCAGACAAGGATGATTCCGGATCGAACTATGCCGGACGGGCTTTGGCTACTGACAACGGCTTCGTCCGACTTGAGCGCCCAAAAGACACACTGGACCTCGTCCTCCTCGGGGTTAGGCACAAACCTCCCCCTTGTATTGACGTGAATTTCGAGGCTCATCGTGCTCATGTATTGGACTTCGTGCTCAACGCTCGTTGATTGCTTGCCTGGGGAAAACTTGAAGCCGTGCTTGTCCTTAGGGGTTGGTCCATCTATCTGAGAGTGGTATTGCTTTGGAATGGGAAGACGATCAAGCCTAGGACCCCCGAGGACTGGCCGCTCCTTTTCGAGCCACCATCTCTCGACTTCGCCACGAGTTGGTGGTAGATTTGAAAACTCCCAGCTTCTCCATGTACATACCCTTTGCTGTTCCACATATCCGGTCTTCGTGTTCATTGTGACGGTGCTTAGCCCTCGCTGGGAATCACCTATAGTTCGAGGAATTGCGCGCTGGTCAAAGCGAGGAAGGAAAGGCAGCGTGTTGCCTTGAAGTCGGAACTCTCGCCCCGCATACTCTCTCGCTCGAGGAGGGACATCCTTTTCCTTACTGTAGTGAGTATCTTGGTAGATGACATCCGGAAGGAGACGCCCTTTTAGGGAAGTGGTCACAGTAGAGGCGGCGGGAGGAGGGAAAGATGAGAAGAGGTGCGTGCGAATGCCTGAAAACCGTGCCATGGCGTGTTGGAGCCTTGCGAACTGGCTATCCTCATGGTGTATTCTGGAGGAGCTAGGTGAGATTGTTGATGTATCGTGGAAGGAGCCGGTCTCGCTGACTCGAGCGTTGGAACCAAGATGAAAGGAGACGCCTTTCTGAAATCCAGCCCTATCACTCTGTTGCAAGGGGGTTTTCTGGCCCCTTTGGTCGATGCGGGGCCTGTCGATTTGATCATTTCGACCTTTGACAGTCACCAAGTTTCGTGTGTGATTGAGACCAGCTCCATTCTCGGGCAGGGGTTGTGGTGCGTTGACCTGTGACTCCTCCTCCGCGACCAGCCTGGCTTTGGGACTGGGTGCGGGCAGGTCCTGTCGTTCATTCCACCTAGCTCGCTTGATGCGGACCGGATCGGATGAGCTTCCTGGTCGAGATCGCTTGAGCATCGTTCGGCTGGAGAAGGGGGGTTGTGATGTTTTCCGTGCCCGGCCAATCAAGCCCTCGACTTCTGCGGCGTCCAGAAGTTCTCCTCGAAGTGGGATATTAGGGAGCTCGGCGGACCCGAGGCCGCTCCGGCAGACCCCAAAAGCCAAGTCCCAGGGTACAGGTATTGGCAACTCCTCCAGGATCCTACCGGCGGCGGTGATCTGACCAGACGCTGTCTCTGGGGATTGGTGCTCGGAGACTCGCGATGCCGTGGCCCTTTTCTTCTCGACGGAGACTAGCGAAGCGACGGCTTCTTCATCTGAATCATCAGGGAAAACACTGTCCTTGTCTTCACCGGCCAGGATGACCTTTTGCTCGTCCACTTCGATGCTGCTTGCAGGGTCATCCGTCACCTCTCCGGCACCAAAAGGCAAACCCAGCAATGGTTCCAGGTTTGATGGGAAAAGATCCTCAACCGACTCCAATGCTGTCTTGACACGTTGCTCATAGGGAATAGGCTGTACGAATGTCTCAAACGTGGGTTGAGTGGTGCCGGCCAGATCCCCCTCGCTCGAGATCAGATCACGAATCTGGTTTCGATACTCTTGCTCGTGAATCCATCCTGGCGGTTGCGAGTCTCGAGGATCGGCTGACATAGACACAAGGGCCCCAGGAGGAAATGGCGAGCTTCCCGGATCGCTGGGTTGCATCTTGCGTTTTCTCCTCTTGGTCTCATCCTGCCACAGGCCCGCCATGCTGTAAACAAGCTTGGCCTCTTCCGAAAGGGGATTTTCCCGCTCAATGAAGTTATGATGTAGGGGCCGCGCCTTGATTCTCTTTCTATTCACGATATCTTGTACGCAGATATCTACTTCAAGAGAACAGTGACTGGCCCGGGGAAGCGTTGCTTCATCTGTGATGCGGTCACCAGGAATAGACCTGCTGTGCCAGACAACTGTTGAGCCGGAATCTTGGGTGTGCTCAGGGACAGGCGACCGAAAGTGTGCGCTGGATGAATCGAGATAGTCACATCCATACAAGTTGAAGTCGGCCATAAACTGAAGAAGGTACTGGAGGTGGGCCTCATAGGGTTGGAATTTGCACTTCATGATTGCGCCTTGCTGAAGGAGATCGGCCAGCCTCGACATAACGATGGGGTTGAACAAATAGATCTTCAAGAAGAAACGATAGCCAACATGAAAGCCGTAGAAAGGGACACCTTTGACCAGGGTGATTCTAGCAACGAATTTTGCACTGTCACCACCTTTGTCTCGACGATAGCTGACAGCTAGGGCATGATCGATGGAAAGATGAAGCCTATAGATGTAGGCTCCGACTTGGGTTGGCAGAGTCAGCAGTGAATTTTGAGTGAAACCAATTGTGGGCATACCCTCGTCCGGAGCCAGACCTCCTTGATATTCCACGAAGAGGTACGGGAAGGCCCCGTGGACGTGTGCGCATACTTTCTGGCCCGTCTCTGTAGACCCGAAGATTCTGATGACAGGTACCCGAGGGCCCTTGAGGGTCTGCGAAGGATGGACATCGTTGCGAAGCTGAGGATCGTAGCGCGACGGAGCGGCCTGATAGTGGTCGATGCAGTTGAGTCTGACTCGGAACAAGTCCATCATCCCCACAACTAGGAGCCATCAGAGGTTTGGAGAATTGAAGGGAAAATATAGAGTGTGAATTCATTCATGGTCACAAGTCTTCCGGCTTCTAAACGACCAGGTCGTGTCTTGGTACGAGAACATGACGCGTCACCCGCAACTCGCCCGGCGCTATGTCATCGCGTAATCACGTGAAGATAGGACTGCTTATCAGCCTATCACTTGAAGTTCCTATTTCGACACCAACTCACCAACTCACCAACTCTTCACGACTTGCATATTGCTTCTTTGCACCACATCTCGGCCAGCTTCGCCCCCCTGCGACATATATTGCCACTTGATCTTTCTGTTTCCCATGCCTCCACCGAAGCCCCCGTCTGGCGCAGGCGCCGCGTCAAAGGAGGAAAACATCTACATACCGTCCTTCATTAGCAAACGGCCGTTCTATGCCGGGGAGGACGGCGACGACAATGACTATCTGAAGCATCAACGCCGTGAAGAGCGGATCGAAAAGTCTCAATGGTACGACCGCGGTAGGAAGGCTGGCCCTGCAGCAACCAAGTATCGAAAAGGCGCGTGCGAAAATTGCGGCTCGATGACACACAAGAAGAAGGACTGCTTGAGTCGACCAAGAGCAAAGGGCGCCAAATGGACGGGCAGGGATATCCAGGCCGACGAGGTCATTCAAGATGTCAAGATGGGATGGGATGCTAAGCGAGACCGCTGGAATGGCTATGATGCCAAGGAGTACCGGAGTGTGGTGGAAGAGTTCAATCAAATGGAAGAGCTGCGCAAAAAGGCCAAAACTGGCGTGGATGCTGACGATGAAAAAGATGAGGGGGACAAGTATGCTGAAGAGAACGACATGAGCAAGCACCAGAGCACCGCCACCCGACAGTTGAGGATACGAGAAGACACCGCCAAGTACCTGCTCAACCTCGACCTCGAATCTGCGAAATACGACCCCAAGACAAGATCCTTAGTTGACAGCGGCGCCACGGCAGACAGGGCGGCAGCTGCTTTCGCCGAGGAAGGTTTCATGCGCTCATCTGGTGATGCCGGTGCCTTCGACAAAGCGCAACGTTACGCGTGGGAGGCTCAGGAGAAGTCAGGCGACACGAGGCAACACCTACAAGCGAACCCTACTGCGGGAGAGATCAATCGAAAGCAGGACAGAGAAGAGGCGGACATGAAACGTGCGGAACGGGAGAAGGCCCTGCTGGAAAAATATGGCGGAGCCCAGAAGGCAGTCCCGGCCACAATGCATAGCATGGCGGTCACCGAAACCGAGACATTTGTCGAGTACGATGAAGCCGGACTGGTCAAAGGGGCTCCCAAGAAGGATGCCAAATCCAAGTACAGCGAGGATATTTACATCAACAACCACACCTCCGTTTGGGGCAGCTGGTGGTCCAGCTTCAAGTGGGGATACGCCTGCTGTCATTCTAACATCAGAAATAGTTACTGTACTGGTGAAGAGGGCAGGCAGGCATGGCGGGCTGCTGAGAGGCAACGGACAGGTGCGAATCTGATTGAGGATGCGGTAGAGCGAGAAGAGGAAAGACCAAACGATGAGGGTGATGTGAAGGAAGGGGGAGATGGTTTTATTCCACGGAAGCGAACGCGTGAGGAGATGCTGAATGGCGTGACAGAGGAGGAATTGGACGAGTACAGGAGGAAACGCACAGCAGCCGACGACCCAATGGCGAAGATGCTCGGCAAAGACGAGCTTCTCACAGAGTAGGAACTTGTCTCGGACATCGAAAGGATTGTCCAGGACGAAAAAAGTTGGAGAAGGATGTACGCAATGAGTTTGAGAGATTCCTTGTTTCATGACTGCTCTCGGACCAAACAGGAGTCACAGCAAAGGAGGCACACTGCACATCCTTGTATGTTTAATTCTCTTTACTGTTTGGTGAAATCATTCCATTTTTATCCTCGGGACGCCGCAAGCTATGAAGAGAATTCCCTTCCCACGAGTGATTCCATCACCAGAAGCTCCAAACACATAGGAGAAACTTTCCATGTGGTTTTGCTGCATTTACTCCTCATCCTCCTCATCTTCTTCACCTTCGCCGCCTTCAGCAGCCTTGGCCTTCTTTCTGCGAACGCGGCCAGGGCGGCCACCACCCAAGGGCGAGGTAAGGGCGAAGTCAATGTGCTTCTGGGAATCGAGACGGACGATGAACGAGGGAACATTGACAATCTGCTTGCCAACCCGGATGTGGCGCTGGCGAATGAGGACTCGAGCGTGGTGGATGGACTTGGCAAGACCAAGCTTCCAAACACAAGTCTGCAGACGGCGCTCAAGGAAATCCTCGATCTTGAGGGCCAGGACGTAATCCAGCTTCATGCGAGACTCGTCCAGGACGCCAACGCGAACGAGACGGCGAATGAGAGCGTTGCCTTCGAAGAGACGCTTGGGGTCCTTCTCGTCGAGAGTAAGAAGCTGACTGGACAACTGTTAATGAATTTCCCCGGCTGGACTGATTATGTGTCGGAGATTCGCTTGGCATACCGGGCAGCACGACGGATCTTGGACAGAGTCAGACCGACTCGCCAGACCTCACGCTTGTTGCGTAGGCCATACTCTCCGACAAGTTTCAACTCCGAGTCCCTGCGGTATCGTGTCAGTTCTGGGTCACAATCGACATGAACAGAGGCTAGCTCATGTTCAGTGGCCGGTGATTACTGACAATCGGGCAGCCTCGAAAGGTCTGCGGGGGACACGAGAAGTCTTCGAATAGGCGCGGGGAGGCATCCTAAGCAATTGTTAATTGTTGCGCGTGGGATTATACCGTCGATCAACGTACTTTGCTTGCTCGTGGGTGCTTGACGAGAGTTGAACTTTTCCACACACAATCGTTGAGAAGTGGCCAGCCGGTGTGGACGTTAATTCGGTTGGTGGAGAACATCACGTGAATATTCCTTTGAATAACCCTAAGTTGAGCACACATCCAACCCCACACCCGCGCACTTGCCCTCGTTAACCAAGAAAACAGGACCGGATTATCCAAGGACCCGTTCCCACGAAGAGTCCTCGAAATCCAGAACACCAAGTTCAGCATCATCTGCCATCTCTTTCGCCAACCCCGACTACACCTAACCCTCCCGCGTCTGCAGACCACGATTCGAGATGGGTCACTCCTACGGAAAGAGAGCGGGCACCCGCGTTCGTCAGCCCTGAAATGTATCAATAAAGTATCGCCATGCTGACACTTTCGCTAGTATGCCTTCAGCCGGGACTTTCGCAAGAAGGGCATGATTGCCCTGAACACCTATCTCCGACACTACCGGTGAGCCATGCCCTCCAACGGTGCGCCGACGATCCGAAACTGACTGGATTGGCAGGGTTGGTGATATCGTCGACATCAAGACGAACGGTGCTGTCCAGAAGGGGTAAGAAACTTCAGGCTGCACTTGGCACGCCTGGAATGACTCTGCGAAAATGGCACAGGAGGACTGACGATAGGATATAGCATGCCCTTCAAGGTGTACCACGGCAAGACAGGTGTCATTTACAACGTCACCAAGAGTGCCGTCGGCATCATCATCTACAAGAAGGTGAAACACCGATATCTCGAGAAGCGAATCAATGTCCGAATCGAGCACATTCAACCTTCGCGATCGCGAGAGGACTTCTTGAAGCGGGTGAAGGCCAACGCCGAGGCCAAGAAGCAGGCCAAGGCGGATGGTGTCCCTGTCCAGATCAAGCGTCAGCCCGCCGGTCCCCGCGATGCGCGAACTGTGTCTCTTACCGACAACCCCCCCGAGACACTCACCCCTCTTCCGTACGAGACGACGATTTAAAAAGGTGTTGCGGGGTGGATGGTGGACTTGAGAACATGAGTGGCGTGTACATTAGACGTCAAGACGCTACTACCATGCTTGCTGATGACATTTTTTTTCCAATCACAAGACCGAACTCTGTTCCATCTTCTATCATGGATTGACTGATGATTTCTCTTGTGATGTGCGAGACTCTCGCCAACCAAACTCCAGCTTTGCCCAGTTACCTAGGTAGGCAGGTTACTAGTCGTTACATGACGGCAAAGGAAACCAAGCGCTTTTCGGCATTGATCTGTCCACGTAGTTGCGGTAGCTCGTTCGAAGTAATGGGCTTCTCTTCCTTGTGTCGAGTTATCCTCCATCATCTTCATCTTCCTCTCAATTGTTGAACGCTAAGGTTCAGAATGCCTAGGTAGGTAGGTACCTAGGTTGACAGCCGCGAATATATTTGATCGGATAAACTCCTTTCCGATTTCCGAGCCAACCTAACCCCTGGAGCCTTCCAATTCTCTGCTCATACCCCACTTCTCATGTCGACCTGACACCAGCCCAGCCACTCACCTGCAAGTCGGTAAGAGTTGGGTCGTCGTCAGCCTTGACGAATCCCCAAGTCGCATTAATCAACGAGGGTGATTCTTCCCCTACCGTTTCTTCTCGCTGTAATTTGATGATTGATGGAGATAACTTTCACGGCTCGCGTGGTTCTCTTCTCTCGCTATCTACAACGCAAGATACCTCTAGAAAACGTTGCGTCGGACCTGCCTCGACGGGGGGTACTTTTGTCTCGTGATTTCCAGGGGTTAGCTTGTTACCCCATTTTGGGAAGTCGCGACAGGTCATCTTCCTGACAGCAGTCTACCTACCTACCTACCTATCTTCACATCTGCTCTCCTCCTCCTCCATTTTCGTACCAGATACAGGCGTCACGGAGCCTGTTCGCAGCAAACAGTCATGGCTGCCCCACGTGGCATCGAGCATACAAAGTTCGTAAACCAAGGCCGCATCAAGAAAAGGAGAATTATGGGCTAATCATGAGCATTGCCTCGTAGAACTGACCAGGAACTTGCCATCAACATCAAGAAGGCCACTAACCCGGAAGAAATCTCCCCAAAACGAAAACATGTGCGAGCATGCATTGTCTATACCTGGGATCACCGTTCCTCCGCCGCTTTCTGGGCTGGCATCAAGGTGTAAGTCTCCCGTCACGCCGTCTCCCATCACGACATCCATCTACTGACCTATCGCTTAACAGACAACCGATCCTCGCCGACGAAGTTCAGACGTTCAAGGCCCTCATTACGATCCACAAAGTTCTTCAGGAGGGGCACCCTAGCGCCTTGAAGGAGGCAATGGCGAATCGAGGCTGGATCGACAGCTTGAACCGTGGTGCCGGCGGCGGCGGCGGCGAGGGCATACGTGGTTACGGCCCCCTTATCCGCGAGTACGTCTACTACCTTCTTGCCAAACTCTCGTTTCACCGCCAGCATCCCGAGTTCAACGGCACTTTCGAGTACGAGGAGTACCTTAGCCTCAAGGCTATCAACGACCCCAACGAGGGCTACGAGACTATCACCGACCTCATGGTGCTACAGGACAAGATCGAGCAGTTCCAGAAGCTCATCTTCTCGCATTTTCGAAATGTTGGCAACAACGAGTGCCGTATTGCTGCCCTGGTACCCCTTGTTCAAGAGAGCTATGGCATCTACAAGTTCATCACTAGCATGTTACGGGCCATGCACTCCTGTCAGTGATTCAGCCCCAACGTGCCCGGGAAGAAAGACATAAGACTAACATCCTTTCTAAGCAACCGGGGATGACGAAGCCCTTGAACCCCTCCGAGAACGATACAATGCTCAACACTACAGACTGGTCAAGTTCTACTACGAGTGTTCCAACCTTCGATACCTTACTAGTCTCATCACAATTCCCAAGCTTCCTCAAGACCCCCCAAACCTCCTTTCTGAAGACGATGAGGCCCCTGCCCTCCCTGCACGGCCGAAGCAAGAGATCGAGCGACGGCCATCTCCTCCAACGGAGCCCAAGAACGACGGACCCGATGAAATGTCTGAGTTCTGGAAGGGCGAGCTCGACCGCCAGAACCGCGAGTACGAGGAGCAACAGCGAGTTCTTGAGGAGCGCCAACAACAAGCCGCCTTGGCGAAGCAGCAGGCTCAACTCCAGGCACAGCGCGAGTTTGAAGAACAGCAGCGCCAGCTGTTGGAGCAGCAGCAGCGCGAGCAGGAGGCTCTACTGGCCCAACAGGCCCAGTGGCAGACACAAGGGCGCCTCGCGGAGCTGGAGCAGGAGAATCTCAACGCACGCGCTCAGTACGAGCGCGACCAGCTAATGCTACAACAGTATGACCAGCGAGTAAAGGCCCTGGAGGGTGAGCTCTCGCAGCTCCAGAATAGTCTCGGCCAGCAGATGTCGAGTAAGGATGACCAGATACTTGCTTTGCAGGAGCAGGTCAACACTTGGAGGACGAAGTATGAGGCGTTGGCGAAGCTATACTCGCAGCTGCGGCATGAGCACCTAGACCTCCTGCAGAAATTCAAGTCTGTTCAGCTCAAGGCAGCCAGCGCGCAGGAGGCCATCGACCGACGCGAGAAGCTTGAACGCGAAATCAAGACGAAAAACCTTGAATTAGCCGATATGATCCGCGAACGCGATCGCGCCCTTCATGACAAGGACCGCCTGAGTGGTAGTAACAAGGACGAGGCGGAGAAGTTAAGGCGCGAGCTGCGCCTGGCTATGGATCGTGCCGACAACCTCGAGCGCAGCAAGGGCAACGAGCTCTCGACCATGCTCGCCAAGTACAACCGCGAGATGTCGGACCTTGAGGAAGCATTACGCAGCAAGTCTCGCGCGCTTGAGGAAGCTCAGATGAAGCTTCGAGATGGCAGTTCCGATCTCGAGCTGCTCCTCAGGGAAAAGGAGGAGGAGCTCGAGGTATATAAAGCTGGCATGGACCAGACGCTCATTGAGCTCAACGAGCTCAAGCAGAGCCAAGGGGAGACGGACACGGCTCTCGACGGACAGATCGACGCCCTCATCATCGCCAACCTCGACAAGATCAACGACATTATCGACTCGGTCCTCCAGGCTGGGGTAGCGCGGGTAGACGACGCACTCTACGAACTGGACTCGTCGATGCAGGCTGGCAACCAGAACGCCTCACCATCATATGTTCTCTCACAAATCGAGAAGGCATCGGCGAGTGCGATGGAGTTTGCCACCTCCTTTAATAACTTCATCGCGGATGGCCCCAACAGCACGCATGCCGAACTAATTAAGAACATAAACGTCTTCTCTGGCGCCATAGCGGATGTCTGCAGCAATACCAAGGGTCTCAGCCGTCTCGCGACGGATGATAAGAAGACGGACTCCCTTATGAATGGGGCGCGGCAGTCTGCCTTGTCCACCGTCCAGTTCCTACGAGGACTACAGAGCTTCCGGCTTGAGGGCATGGATCCTCTGCAGAAGACAGATGTAGTTATCAACAGCAACAACGACGTGCAGGTGAACCTACAGAAGCTCAATAAACTGGTCGAGGCGTTTGCTCCCGGTTTCGGCAAGCTCGCCAGCAAGACGGGAGACCTGGGCGACCTCGTAGACCAGGAGTTGAGCAAAGCCGCAGATGCCATCGCAGCGGCAGCAGCGCGGCTAGCCAAGCTCAAGAGCAAGCCGCGGGACGGATACTCGACCTATGAACTCAAAGTGCACGACTCGATTCTGGACGCCGCTACGGCTATTACCAACGCCATTACGCAGCTGATCCGGGCGGCGACTGTGACGCAACAGGAGATCGTGCAGGCCGGCCGAGGATCGTCATCGCGGACGGCTTTTTACAAGAAGAACAACAGGTGGACGGAAGGGCTGATCTCAGCGGCCAAAGCAGTGGCGTCATCCACAAACACACTGATCGAGACAGCAGACGGTGTCATCTCGAACCGGAACAGCCCGGAGCAGCTCATCGTGGCCTCGAACGACGTCGCGGCGTCGACGGCGCAGCTTGTGGCTGCCAGCCGCGTCAAGGCGGGCTTCATGTCCAAGAGCCAGGAGAAGCTGGAGCAAGCCAGCAAGGCGGTGGGTGCGGCGTGCCGGGCGCTTGTACGACAGGTTCAGAGCATGATCAAGGAACGGGGCCAGGAGGAGGACCAGGTGGATTACTCTAAGCTCGGGGCGCACGAGTTCAAGGTGCGCGAGATGGAGCAGCAGGTGAGTGAAAGACCGGTGGTGGCGACCGTAACGGCAACGCTATGCATGCGATGGCGGGATACAAGACAGCTAACAGAGTCGCACCGACAGGTTGAGATCCTCCAACTAGAGAATGCGCTGACAGCTGCTCGACATCGGCTGGGAGAGATGCGGAAGATCAGCTACCAGGAAGAGTAAAGGCAGGTTTTCGGTGGCTTGGGTGTGAAAGGAACGTGTGGCAGCCGGAGATGGCAGGGAAGGAGAAGGGAAAGGATGGGAGGCAAGACAAGAAAGGGGGGTGAGAGGTTCGGGGGAGTAGGATGCCTGCGCAGGTGAAGAGGTTGAGGAGTAGGGGATCCAGTATTGGTTCGATTTCGCAAAGGGAAAAAGATGCGCCTCGTATGGTGCTGAGATCTACTCTAGTTCCTTGGCAGAGCGCTTGAGATTTTACTTGGTGGCATAAGGCGGTCTTTGTGAGAGAGAGGGAGGAGGG
>JABFFI010000612.1:0-29256 GCA_013623725.1 Fusarium robinianum | reverse complement strand
GAGGAAGTACCAACGAAAGAGAAAAAAAAAAAGAAAAAAAAAAATGAAATATAGTTAAAAAGTGAAAAAAAAGAAAGGCAAGTGAAGATAGAATTGGGTTTTTTTTTTCTTTTCTTTCTGTCTTTCTCTCTTTCTTTGTTCTGTGTGTTGGTTTATTCTCGTTTGAAATTCTTGGCTCTCAGTTTGCTTAATATTCAACAGCGTAGTTTGGTGGTTAGTCTTGTGAGTGAGGTGTGGTGTTGCGTTGAAGTTGGTGATGGAGGGGCAGTTTTTCTGGCAGACGCGTTGAGTGTGTGCACAGGGACGCGACGGGTTCGATGACATAATCCCGGCTGTTTGTGGGGGGGTGCGGGAGCAGCCGCCCATATTGGCAAGGGGGTCATACCTAGGTACCTACTCACGCTCTGCCGCCACCATGACCTGGAAGAGCAGTTTGTTTGTTTGTTTTCACTCTCCGCTATCGGGATGTCTGGACGTAGTAGTACTAGTTTTAACTGCGGTGGTTGCGGCTCTGGTAGATACATTTTGGAGTGGATTGGTTCCGGTCACCTGGGTTTTCTCTTATTTCCGTCTCTCTCCATTCTCGCCTGGTGTAATTCCCGTTACACACTGGTAGTTGATAGATTTCTTGTCACGTAGGAGTAGATACATACCTCGGGCTTATTTTAAGGCATTTAGATTATCTATCATTTCATAGCAACTCGCAAGCAGTGAATAAAGTTGCCTCACTTCTCACAATGATTGATTATTGGGCTGCATGAGTCCCTTGACGAGAGGATCAACATCCTATCTAAGCAATTGCTACGTAGTATAAAAGCCAAGGACATGCCACAGTAATCCTCCAAAGCGAAATCGGCATCAATTACTTACCCTAGATAGGAATTCCAAATACCCAACATCACATCATGGCATATCGGCATCTTCAAAAGTCCAACAAATGTCGTCACCCTCGCGCCCGAGCTCGGCTCTCCGAGACTCGATAGTGGGATCCACTCGGACGAACGCAACGAGAAATCCGTTCCAATCACAGAGATTGTGATTCGGACATGGCAATTCAGAACGCTGCTTTTTCCTTGGTCGCGGCTTCGGCATTTTCACAAGACACCGAACTCGGCGTGCGGTAAGAGTGGAAGCTTTTGGGCTCAGAGATGAATGCTGCAACTGTTTTGAACAACCCAATTTGGAAGGCCTCGGGCCTTTCGGAATAAGACCTACTCTCTCAAATGAATAGATAGATAGCTACTTGTTCACTGATGCTAGTCTGAATGGAAGGGTGTTAGCAACCCTTCTCGCTCTGCAACACCAGAACTCTGACCATGAGTTCTAAGCAAACAAGACATCCATAGAAAATAGCAAACAATTGGAACAGTATCTATATCACTAACTCTTCAATTCTCAACATCCACCTCAATCCTTGCCCTCTTCACACATTACCACAAAAACAACATCCCCAAGAACATCATCTCCCACTAGCCACAACCCACTCAACCCCATCAGCCCCAGTCAAGCCCCATGGTCCAAGCTCCAGAGCGAATGACGACACGCTGAGTTCATCCGACCCCAAAGCCTAGAAAGAAGCAGGAAGCTCTCTCGCAGTTCGGCAATCCGACTTTCCCGCTCCCCTTGACCTTTTTTTCCCACTCCCCCTCCAATTCCCAAATCGCCCTTCGCTTTGACATCATCGTCACCACCACCTCGGATTGTACAAGAGAGCTTCAATCCCCCCCACTCGTGGTTTTTCGGTACGTTTTCATCCCGTCACCTCATTACACTGAGACAATTGAGCTTGTTTCTGGCTTCCAATTGGTCTTAATTGACTCGAATTTTCGAACATCCCGCTGACAAATTCCCTTCGGTTCCGAATAGCTTCTTTTCTCTAATCTCTCCCTCAACGAATCCTCACACATCCACCATCACCATGTCCGCCGCCCTCCTTCGAACCACCCCGGCCCTGCGCGCCGGCCTCCGCGCCCGTGCCACTCCCCTCGCCGCCATGGCTACTACCAGCTTCGTCCGCGGCAAGGCCACCCTCCCCGACCTCTCTTGTATGTCTCCTCCCCTCATCCATCCACAAACCCCCTTCCTCCGGCCTCAATTCCAAACTCCGACATGCTGACCCCATGACAGACGACTATGGCGCTCTCGAGCCGCACATCTCAGGTCAGATCATGGAGCTCCACCACTCCAAGCACCACCAGACCTACGTCAATGGCTTCAACTCCGCCGTCGAGGCCCTCGCTGAGGCCCAGGCCAAGGGTGACGCCAAGGCCGCCGCTGCCCAGGCCCCTCTCCTCAACTTCCACGGTGGTGGTCACGTCAACCACTCCCTCTTCTGGGAGAACCTCGCCCCCAACGGCAAGGGCGGTGGTGGTGAGCCTGAGGGCAAGCTCCTGGTGAGTTTCCCCTTCTCTTCCATTTCCACCAGCCCGTTCCCCCCAAATCCCAGAGCCATAACTAACACTCACCTAGACTGCCATCAATGAAGACTTCGGCTCCTTCGACGTCCTCAAGAAGCAGACCAACGCCGCTCTCGCCGGTATTCAGGGCTCCGGCTGGGCATGGCTCGTCAAGGACAAGGCCTCCGGCACCCTCAGCATCGTCACCCGCCCCAACCAGGACCCCGTCACCGGTGGCCTCGAGCCCCTCCTCGGCATCGACGCCTGGGAGCACGCCTACTACCTCCAGTACCAGAACCGCAAGGCCGAGTACTTCAGCGCCATCTGGGAGGTCATCAACTGGAGCACTGTTGCCTCGCGCTTTGAGAAATAATTGCCCCCAAGTCGGATGAGTTGGGAATGAAAATCAGCAAGTAGATCTGAGGGACAAGGGAATAGGAAACGAAAGCGGGTGAGATGCCCTCAACCAAGCACGCCCCCCATGCCATTGGATGTGTGTGCCTAGGGTCTCGTGTGTGAAGATAAAGAGTGTACAGTACGTTGAGCATTTGAATGGTGACACACATTGTACTACAGTACAGAAAAGTACAGGTACATCGTACATTATACTACAGTACAGATGAGTACAGACAAGTACAGATAAGTAGTACACAGACCAAACAGCCCTGTCCTGTTCCATATCCCTCAACCAGATAAATCAACTGCGACCAGACCGGAACTCCAATGCTAACCTCAAGCCCAAAAGTATTCCATCATGGTAATCGTACACACTCCCCACTCTCAAACATAGCTCTCATGGCTGTTGGCATCTCACAATCCCCTGGTAGGCGGCGAGCTCCTTGGGGTATTGACCATTCGCATCGAAGATCTCGCTGGCATAATCATACCAGTCGCTGTTCGCATCAGAAGTTCTGGCCTCGAAAAACTTGACATACTCCCACCACGCCGGGTAGTAACCCGCGCAGTCCCACCCAATGATGCCAACTACCATGTGATCACACACCACGATGTTCCTGGGAGACAGTTCTCCGTGCGCGAGGACCACCGGGTAGTTGACTTGGAACTGGGAAATCAGGGATTTGGCGACTGGTTGGGAGACCGACTCGAAGAGGGTCGACATGAGAAGCGCCATGAAATCTTTCTGCGTCGGTTGTTCTCGGATCGCAAAGTATGTGAAGTCCGTATGCTTATCCAGCAGCAGTGTGTAATTGCCGGATCGAATCGAGCCGATTTTCGAGCCTCTCTTTAAGCCACGTTGGCGCATTCGGTTGACAAACTTGCGGAGTTGTCGTGCGTACTGATACTTCATATCCTTGGAAAGGCCGGCCCAGACGTCTTCAAGCAGATGGCCGCGGATAGTACAGTGAGCCATTCCGTTATCCACCTCCGGGCGCAGGTCTTCCGTGTTGATCGACAGAGGTGACAGGCCCCCAAACTGTGACAAGGTTCTTTGCTGAGACAGACCAGCGGCCGAAATCTGGATCTCGTACGACGTAACACCCGAATTGCGCTTGCCGGGATGTTTCAAGCATAACTTCAGTGTCCATTTCTTCAAGCGAGACATGAGATGTCTGGTATCCGAGCAAGTTTCTGGGGCTACTAATACTCAGACATAAGCCTTGGCGAAAATTGAGGATTCAGAACATACCTGGGCCCAGACAACAGACTTCTGTGTACATCTCTGGGAAGTCCTTGCACTCATCAGTCCTTTTGTCACCTTTGGGTTCGGTACGTGGACGCATCGGGAGGCTTTCAGAGCCGATCGAAGCCAATGCCGATAAGTAAGGCTTGGGAGGCAAAGGTGCCATAGCGGTAGATCTCTTGCGCCTCCCAGACCTTCCCTTCCCCTTCTTCTTTTTACCGGCAGGCTTAGATACCTTGCTGGGCTGTACAAATGCGGGCTTGGGAGCCTCAGGGGGTTTCGTCTCAGAACGCAAGCGAGTCGGCAGGGAACCCTCAATCTTGCGAGCCGGCCGCGGCAAGAAGCTCTCTCGGCTGGGCTTGAGAAGCCGTACCGGCAGAGTAGCCACATTGCCGCGGGTGAGCTGGTTACCCACACTAGAGCTCTCAGCGTTCATCCTGGCTGCCTCGGGGGCCGCCGTGGGAACCGTGTTCGCCACAGAAGCGGCGGCAGCGGGGATGGTCGCGTTCTCAGCCTCCATCACGAGAGATTTGTTGGTGGATGGGGGAACGACAAGAGGTGAGAACAAGGTAGGGGGGGGTTGAACGATGGTGTTGGTGAAAGGGCACCATCAAGGAAACGCGAGCGGATCAAGGGTGGGAAGGTGGTCGCAGGCCTCGGGAGGTTATGGGCTTGCGAAGCTGCGAGGTCGAAGGTGAAGTGTGCGAGAAATGAGGATCAAAACGAAAGGTTGTGGGTGAAAAATTTTGAGAGGGAAATAAGTTGGGAAGGAGCCCAGGAGGGAACTTGGGAAGGAAGGAGAGGCCCGTGGGCTTCTCCTTCCCTCTTCAATACAATTTTCAACCTATGAATCGCTCTCAGCAATCGGCAGGCAGGTGCTACCTAGATACCTACCTACCTGTTAGCACTTGCCTCTTATTTTCGATACCCGATATCCATGTACCAATCAAAATACATAATGGATACTATAGGTGCTGGTGAGTCAATCCTCCAGTATCCTCGGGGAGCCTCACCCTACTGGCTTGCGAATGCCTTGGATACCTACCTATCTAGCAGGGCATCTGTTTGCCCCATATTCGACAGCCAGTATTCCGATTCGCAGCCCATGTTCATAATAGATGCCTCGCTGACAGCAACTTTCATCATTTGCCTGGAGGGAGGCGGAAAAGGGCACCACCGACAATCTATGGGATCTCATAGGTAGAGTACCGGTCAAAGACTTTCACAACACCGCGAACCACAGCTTAGGAGTTAACTTGAGGTAAATATATTAAAAACAATCAATTCTTTGGTGTTTTCTTCATAGGCATAATCACCTTGATCTGACAGGTAAGAGGAATTCGTTCCTGACCATGAGGCAGGCGTGGCATCAACTGAACACAGTCATGAACAATCCATCCGTCCTGATTCTAACAATATCCGCAAAACCCGAGAGCTCGTCTATTCCGTCCGCCGTTGCCTCCTTTCGGTACCAAGAAATATGAGGAAATCGAGGTGTATGTCGCTTTACTCCTCCTCCTCTTCATCCTCAGCATCCTCTTCCTCCTCCTTGATGGGCTGCTCAGCCTTCTTTTGGGTGTAGTGCCGGGGCAGGCGGTTCTCTCCCTCGGTGTAGGGAATACCAGCCTCATCGCGGGCCATGTCGTTCACCCACTTCTCGTTACCGGCGAGGCCGGGGTTGGCTCCCAGCTCAGCCCACTTGGCGGCGAGGTAGAACCAGCCGAGGGCGTTGCCAACAGTGCCGACCTCGTCGCTGACACCAGTCTTAGCTTCATAGCTCATCTTAGCATGAAGATCCTCGTCGGTCCAGAGGTCCAGGAGGTGGCCAGCAACGGTCTTGTAGTCACCGGGAGTGACAAGGAAACTGTTGACCTTGTCCTTGACCTGGAGAGGAATACCGCCCTCGTTGGAGACAATGACGGGGACACCGGCGTGGAGAGCCTCAGAAACCTTGATCTCGAATCCCTCGCGGGTAGAAAGCTGGAGGATGACGTGGGCGTTGGCGATGATCATGTTCAGGAGCTGATCATTGGCCTCGAGGCGCATGACGCTGCAGTCGGGGATGAGCTCAGGGTAGTGAGTCTCAAGCTGGGTCATGGTCTGGTCGAAGATGATGGCACCATCAGGGTCGTCAATAGAGCCGTTTCCACAGCTATTTCAAGTCAGCAGCCGCAAAAAACTCCAAAGTCGAGTCGTGACTTACACAACGAGCTGGGGAACATCGGTGATGCCGGCGGCTGCGCACTGGCGACGGAACTCGGCGTATGAGTCGATGACAGTGGGAATACCCTTCGCGGGGTCGAATCGGGCGACCTGAGCGATGTACTTGCCTACAGACTGGGTCAGCACGCGAACTACGTTATAACACCAATTCCCGAGGGATGCATACGGGTGGGCCAAGCAAGAGGGGTCCTGACATTGAGTTAGTCTCGCCGCAGTACAAAGTGGAGTTCATGGAAACATACATTTGCTGAGCCAGGCATTGCTGGTTGTAGATGTAGCCATAGTAGCCAGTGTCCCACTTGTTCATGTGCTTGTTGAGGCCATCGATCCAGTCGGTGGTCGCGGGGAAGTACACGACCTTCTCGCGGGGAACGGTGTGGGGAACAAACTTGGGGATGGGATGGCTGATGAACATGTCGGCCAGCTTGATCTTGTCCCAGAGGAAGCCCCAGATGTCGGCCTGAGGAGAACCCTCAATGGCGACGAGGTCGCTTCGGATCTGAATGTGAGATCGGTAAAGGACGGGTCGGTTGGGAGTGAGCTTCTTCACGAGGGGAATGAGGCCGGGCATTTGAGGGTCGTCAATCTAGGTCACAAGAGTCAGAATCCATGGCCCATGCTCGGTCGGGGAGGTGTGCCTCCTCCGCTTGTCATTTGGGAGACGGGGAACCGGGTTTACTCACGATGATAATATCAGCACCACCCTCCTCCGGGGCGCGGAGAGGGCCGCCCTCGGAAAGCCAGTATCGGTTGGCGTTGTCCTCGATCCAGTCGGTGATGGCAGCCTTCTCCTCGGTGGAAATACGCTGGTCGGGGTGGCTGACACCCTGGAGGATGTTGTGGACGTTCTTGGTGATTCGGAAAACACCAGGTCGCGGCTTGGGGACTAGGAGCCAATCAGCAAACATTCAGGTATGGCGGCCGGATTCATTCCATCGTGGTTTACGTACCATACCAAGTCAGGTCAACGCCGAGGAGGCGGCAGAGACGGACAAGAGCGTGACGCATGAGAGCGACACCACCACCCTGGGGAGTAGCGCTGAAGAACGCAATCTTGGTCTTCTTCTCACGGAGCCTGTTGGCATAGACCTGCATGGTGTTCCATGTAGCAGGGCCGCAGGTGTCCTTGTGGTTCTGAAGGTTGGTGAGGTGGACTCGGAAGCCAGCATCAGTCTGGACAATGCCTCGCCAAGCGACCTGAAGATGGGGGGCCAGGGAGGGGCCGAAGTTGCTGAGGGCATCCTGGTCAGCAAACCAGTATTGTGGGAGAGGAGAGGAACGATGGAATCTTACAGGATACACTTTCGGGCCATGGAATCGGCCTGCTCATCGACGCGCTTGACATCCCAGAAGTTCTTCTCCTTCTGATCAGAGTCGGGGCGCAGGACAACAGGGACGATATCAAGCTCGAGCCAGAGGCGTGAGCAGAGCGAGGGGCTCATGTACTTAAGGCTCGTGGGGAGACCGGCACCGATGAACTTGACGAAGTTCTCATGCTCGTAGGTTTCAACCTCGGAGATGATGTGATCGGCGATGAGGTCCCTCCCCTCGCCCATGTCCTCGTCGAGGGAGATGTGCTTGATGGAGAAATCATTGAGGTAGGTAGTGTCGTGGATGGCGAGGGCAATGACGGCGGTGTGGTCGTCGGCGAAGACGGCCGAAATACCAAGGTAGAGGGTCTTTTATTGCACTCTGTCAGTTTTCTGTCCAAGCGAGACGGTCCGATTCTTCTTCAGCCCAGTGCTGAGTAGAATCGAGGCTAAGGGAACATTGGAGGGACCCATGACAGAGATGTCATGATGACCCCCGGGCACCAAAGAGTAAAGGAAAATGGAAAATGCTCACCGTCAGAGGAGCACTTAGCTGGCCCTCCTTCTCGACGAGAAGGCTCATCTGCCTCTTGCGGTGCGACGTGACGCCCGTAGAGAACTTGCGAAAAGGCTTGGAAGTCATGATGGCGGCGGGGTTGAGATGGATGGGGCGGGGTAGTGATTGTGAAGGGAGGATGCGGCTGCAGAGAGACTCGAAGGATCTCTCGAAGATAAAACAGAAGATGGATAGATGGCTTTGGAGGAAAGCCAATGGAGATGCTCAGCACAACAAAGGCGAAGAGGTGCGAGGCAGCGAGGCAAGATATACTCTTTGATCCCCTCCCTGGTCAGGTCAGACAAACAAAAAGGCGGTGGTGAGTAGGAGGTCGGTATCGAAAGAGTTGTGGAGCAGACACAGCGTCTACAGACAGGACCCCCTGCTAAGATGGCTGCACCAAGAGATTGGGGGTATGTGAATACTGTTGGTAATGGACAAGCAGGGTCCGGTCGGGAGAATCTGCAGGAGATGGAAAGGCCAGGCCAGGCAATTGACCCAAGATTACCACCCTGGCCGGCCCCGTCAGCGCGGGTCTATGCAGCAGGGGAAGAGAAGAGGAGGATGGGAGGATGTACGAGGCGTACAATCGAGGCAAGGTACAGTACCTTTTCCAGGCTGAGGAGATGGATGGGGGGTATCGGGACAACGAGAGAGGCTGACAAGGAATGTCGACAAGGGACGAGGTAGTGGCGGGGCGTGGGGTCAATAAACGAGTTGAGACGAGGTGACGAGGTGAGCAGACGATGAGGACCCAAGGTGAGGAGACGGATGGCGTGCCGGGGACGGGCGATGCTTGCGGTAGATGGTCACGTTGGCTTGTGTTTGGACGACAGCCCGTATCGCAGAGAACAGATTGCTAAGACTAGCAGCCGGAATTGATTGTCCAGGGGCGAGATCGAGGGGTGTGAGAGATTGGGTGTCTGGGGCGAAGAGATTGAAAAGTACGAGCGGGTGTAAGGAGTGCCACCTGCTGATGTCGGTATGTGCGTATGTGTCTTGGAACTATTGTTGTTGTTGTTGTTGTTGTTGATGATGATGATTATGATGATGATGCTTGAGGGTTGTGGTGGTGGTTGGTGTTATTCGCGATGGTAGTGATTTGCACCGTTTACTGACTCTGACACGGAATCATGAGAGCCGGACGGACCGGGGCTCGCTGAAAGGGGTGAGAAGAAGCCGGGTTGGGATGGGGAACGGGGCGAGACGAGGCGAGAAGTGAGGTGGTCTGATATGCGTGATGAGATCACCGTAGGCGATGAATCTGATCTTTGGCCTCTATGCTTCTAGGTAGGGAACGACGGGGAGAGGCAAAAGCCGACGAGGGATTGCGTTACGTTCGGTTTGCTTTTTCTTCTCGAACGTTTTCAATGAGTGCGCCAACGTGCTTGATGCAGGTACGTCGTCGCATCGGCACCTCACTGCATCTGGCTGTTGCTGGAAAGTTTAGTTGGAGGAGTGAGAAAAGAATTTCCAGTTTGGAAGATGAGGAGGTGGGAGAAAAGAGGAGAGACCAGAAGTGACATTCCCGTTGGCCTCAGATGGAAAGAGGCACTGAGAGAAGGCATTTTGACTTTTTTTGCGGGCCGGTGGCAGCTGCAGCCACACCATCATCAGATTCCTTCCTGTTACTTGGTGGTTTGGCTTGAGTTTGCCTACCCGCCTTAGCTTCTTCAGGCCTATCAGTTTCCTGGTTGCCGGTTGCAGTTGCCCAAAAGCCAAGCCCTGCCCAATGGGAAAAAGCAAGAGTCAACCATCCCACCTCCTGTCAGGTAGGTACTTTTCTTTTGCACCTTCCATTGTAGGTAGTCTGATAGACGTAAGTTTTTCCCTTCCCGTCCTCGGGGGAGCAGGTGCCCTTGGATTTCGTTGTTGGTTGCCATCGACTTACAGCTGGTTCTGAATGCCTAGGTAGGTACCTATTGTGCAGCTCGCTACTGTGCCAGTCAACGGCCTCTAACCGTCGCTAAATGTACCTAAGGTACGTTGTACCTAGCGTACCCGAACCCCGCGCTGGGCCGAGCCACCCGGGGGCCGTTCCACGGGCAGTGTGGAGTTCCACATGAAGTCCCACAGAAAGGAAGGTGCATGGGGGAGCCCGTTGCCGCCCCGAAGAGCTGTCCGTGTTCCCACAATCCACCCACACGTTGGCTGGCTGCAACCTTCCTCCGGGGAAGCTGCAGACGCCCATGCTCGGCTACCCTAGACTCGCGACTTTTTCCCCTCTAACCATTCCCTCATCCATCTTCGCGAATATGCAAAGCATCCCGCCCTGGTATCTACGACTATCTCTTTGATGTCCAGGCGAATTTGTATGTATGTCAGTTGTGTCAACTCAGTGGGGGGGAGCACCGGGATAGTCCTTTGAACCCTACACCGAACCTTTGGTTCCCTTGCACATCGACTCTTTGGATGATTCGACACGGAACTTTTTTTTTTTCTTTTCCATCATGACAAGACCACCACCACTCCGTTCCTCCCAGGGGCTTTGTCCAAGTGGTGCAACGCCATGTTCACATGGACTCACCATCCAGCCGTTTTTTCACCCCCCTTTCAACATCATGACGGGGTGAATCATTCAACCACAGCTCCCTCACCGGGCAACGACATTCAGGAGAACCTTGACAAGGCGGCTCTAACCTGTACGCACGGCGTTTCGTACGACTTCAGTTTGAGAGGTGGCTTGTTCACCGTCTCGTCTTTCCGGTCAGCTGGACCCAGATCGTATGATGCCGTCAAGGTCAACATCAAACTCCCACGGCGGGCTCATGCGCATGCGATCTCACCGAATTGCCATCAGTCACCGCATCCAACCTTCATCCTTCAGCTCCGAGCGCTTGAGCGCTTGAGCGCTCGAGCGTTGACCAGCGGTGAACCGTGACTGGGCTGGAGATGCTGCGCCAATCATCCCACTGCCAGCATCGTGCATGTGCCTCTACGGCATGCCCATTGGATCTGCCGCGAGTCTACTGCGACGTCGGACGAGGACTAGTCGACGACAATTGGCACGGACGGGAACGATCCCGGATCCCGCGAGTCGAGGATGGAAGCTCAAGTCGAAAATGCGGTGGAACGTGGGAACAAGGACGATCAAGGTACTGGTACAAGCACGAACCCCCATGTTCGATACCCATGTTTGTTGCCCATGCTCCGGAGCTCCATCCCTCATACTCCACGGGCCATCATGGTGTCGCGAATGCCCTCCCCTACTTGATTATTTCCAATTGGTTGTTGGTGGCACGAGCACACGTGGCCATGGTTGGCTGCTGGTGATGCTAGACCTGGGCGCATCCTCCTTTGGAGCTCAGAGACACCTTTCACGAGGCGCGCAACCCATCACGACGTTCATCCAACTCCAATGCGCACAAAGGTGAATCGCATCGCGTTGCAGCGCATTGCCCTGTCTCACGTCGCACTGCATCGAGAATGGGTAGGCTGGCAGCTTGTGCGCCGTCATTCGCGGAAACGGAATACTTGACCGTGATCGCAAACCAAATGATCGAGGCCGAGGACTCATTGCGCGCTGAATGAAGGCATTGAGCTCTATTGAGACCTGTTTCTACATTCTTCAAAACATCGGCACGTTTGGCGTTCAACGTTGCGGCTTATCAATCTACCATCAGAACGATCATCACGCAGATAAGATCGGTCTCCGAGCGCCGGTGGGCGGTGGGCAGGCAGTCCAGGATAGGCCGCGCGGCTTGCGACGCTCCGACTCGGAGGGAACCACTTTAATGGCTATGAGCATCGATCTCTCATGCCGCTTCTTGACGTTGTTCAACGTGCTAACGACTGTCGCCCTCACATAGGGTCGAAGAAATAACGATGATCCCGAAGGCTGCTCTTGGCGCCTTGCTTGCCGCCCTCAGCGCGGCGAGCGGCGTTGGCGCAGTCGAGAGACCCATACAACCAGGCCGTGATTCGGCCAAGAACAATGCGAATATGGTCTTCAATGCCATTCACTCTGCGGGTCGGCAATGGGGCTCTTCTGCATATCACAACGGCTTCAGCTTCTTCCCAGCAGTGATGCCGAAGGGCACCCTGCTCTACCACGGTGCGCGACGTAACGAGACACCCTCAGGCCCGGAATGGCTGGCTTTCGAAATCGAGCATGCTGAGAACTTTGCCGTTTCGCGTAAAGGCCCCCCACCACCTCATGGGCGGAAGCCGGGAGACCAGAAACCATTGTTGATGAACGAGAATGCTCGTCAGGAACTGAGGCGCCGTGGCGATCGCGGCGCCACCAACAACGGCGGCGACGACGACGACAGGAATGACGACCACAAAAACATTCGCGGGTACCTCCACACATATCAAGCGAATCGGCAGCTTAATCTCCTCCTCATTGATGGGATGAGCGCAGGAAAGACACAGATGGGCACGTTGGACTCTCAAGATCTTCTACTGCGGGAGAATACCACCAATCATGATATCGGGGGTTTCGACGAATGGCCTCGAGCACTCGATCTCTGTGATTTAGCGGCAGAATGGGGCTACGACGGGCTGGTCAGGATGGAAATCGGGTTCGAAGTCATCTATTGCGACTTTGGCGAAGGCCTGGACCGCATCAGTATGACCCGTACCGAGATGCTCAATGACATGGCCGGCCATATGGCGCTGGGAGCCTTTGAGTGGTCACGGGCTGTGGCGGAGAGGTACGATGGCATTGGGGGCGACCGGCTCCAGATTGATTTCTCGTCGATGGTGTCAGGTTTATTCTTTCCCATCAACATTTCAAGTACCGATGTCGACCGACCTGATCTCAAAAGACTCGAGGCGGCAAGTCTAGACGAACTCAAGGATATCAAGGCCTACCTCAAAGATATCGCGACGCAGCCCCGAAGGTTCACGGTCAGTTGGCAAGGCGTGGTCGACCTCGTCGTGAGTCGATTCGCGAAGAGATTGGCCTTGCTGGCTTACGAGTCACTGCCGACGCGATTGTTCATCGCCGAGATGGAGAGGGCCACGTTGACCTGGATCGACGCGCCTCCGCTGCCCGATGACGCGACGGTAGCAGCAAGTGACGATGCAAGAAGAACGGCTGATGCGATTGATCGTTGTAGAAAGCACTTCCTCAGACCAGCCATGGCAGTCAAAGACCAGTGGAGCACTGAGGACGAGTTGATCTATACATCCGTCGATACAGTCATGCAAACTATCTGCCACAACATCTTTGTGGTCCGAGACATGTTGCGAAATGCCACCGAATCGAGCGCGACCGCTTACAACATCAAGATACATGAGGAGGGAGAACCAAGGATGGAGAAGGCAGTGGAGGCTGGCCGGGTGCTGGTGCGGCAGCTGATGGAGACGCTCGGGTGGACGAGCTGGAAAAAGACACAGCCCTGCCAGCCAGACGAGGTTCTCTTCATTGCCATGTGGCCTTATGGAGGTGAGGAGGATCACTGGAATCCGGGATGCCGTTCGATAGAAAAGATGCAGCATCTTTCGAACTCATACTGGAGGATGAACTGGGGCCCGCCTCACCGAAAGCCAAAGGAAGACGATTACTTGCCGGATGGCAAGGAAGATGAGGTGATGGAGATTTGGCGACGTCTTTGAGACACCCTCATTGCTTCACGTCGGCGTGATGACGGATATCCAATACCTCTGCGATGTGAACAACATGGCCGGCAATGTGGCAGTGCAGTAATGCAGAAGAATGAGACAAATGTACTGAACCTCGCACACCTCATTGCAGAGCCCCTTTGGCTGAAGAGACAGAACCAAGATACCCTCAGAGTTGATTGAACTTGACAATCTTGACAATCTTGGCTGCATTGGGACGTCAAAAGGTGAATGAATCAAGGTAATCACGCCAAGGTTTACGTAGGGCTCAGGAATCCCAAGCGAGAGGCACAAAAAAGAAAATCGCGACCACGCCAGGATTCGAACCTTTGGAGGATGTTAGGATGGGTTGATGAAGGCGCTTGTGATGGAGTTACTAACCTGGAATCTCTAGAGGAACAGAGAAGACCGAAATCTAGCGCCTTAGCCATTAGGCCACGCGGCCGATGGGAAACTGGTGCATTGATCCAGTTGAAGAGCCTCTGCGGTGTGTGGGAGTGGGTTTTGACGACATTTCGAACGTACGTCTTTACGCTGGCGAAGCGGGGTTTCGGTTGTCAACTTGAAATCGCCATTGGTGGTGGTATAACCGGTCGGAATTGTGGAGGCTCAAAAAGAGGCGGTTGCTCGATGGTTGATCTAGCAATGAAAGCATGTCGAACCGGGAGCATGGAACCGGATGCGGATATTCTACGCGAATTCGGCTTCACATGAGCGGCATTGCATGGACCACGAGACCATTCATTCCCTCATCCCGAGCAGCACTGCCGTGAAACGGAGGGAGCCAACCCAATGTGACGGAACAACAGGTTACGAAGAGAACAATAACATCAACAACAACGACGCATGATGAGGAATCAGCTACGATGGGTAACGGCAATAGCAACAATGACCCACCGAGTTTACCAGGTCTCGACATGCAGAATCGACATCTCCGGGGAAACTTTGCTTATGAATCCTCTTGCAACGATTCGCGGACCAATCCTCTGACAGAGAGAGGCATCAAAGGCGCCGCAAAACTGTCCACATGGCTCGTCGAAACCTGCGAAGTATGGACTGAGAAAAAACTGACTAGTAGGGGGCACGTCAGTCAAACCAGGGGACGGGACGATCTCTTCAGACTCATGCCGTTCCGATGAATATTCTCCTCCCCGGCTTAGCCCGAGCCCTGTCACCTCTATGTCAGCCCACTGTGTGTCAAGAAAACTGCAAGTTCCAGGCCCTTGGTTCCTTGAATAGAGACCCGTGCCATTTGGTATTTCCGCTTCTCCGCAAAGAAAAGCAAAGAATGACTCTTTTCTGTCTAGGGTTCCTTTTTATTTTATTTTCCGACTCGAAGAGGCGTCTTGTCTTTATTTTTTGCCTTGGCCGTGGGTGAGGGTTATGGGAATTCTCTCTCTTTTTTTTGCCGCCCCTCCCGTTTGACGTGACAGGGGCGAACCAATGAGAAACTAGACGACGGTTTTTATGGCCAATTCGAATTTGGCAATGGGAAGAGAGCCAATGGTTGCACGGTTCTTTCTAATGGACAATTTGACACTTACACAGGCAAGGAGGCGGGTCCCCCGGGAGGAAGCGAGATGGAACCTGGGGACCTGGTCTCTCTTCTGGTGTCCTCTGTTTCGTTTCCCAAGGACGCGGAAGAACCTGTTGACAAATGCAGCGAAAGACCAATCTATGTATGTTAATTAACACTGCATACAGCGGGGAGGTGGGCAAAAAAAAAAGTGAGGAAAGGGGAAAAGGACAGACACACACGCACACACATACACGCATTCACACAAACCCCATCCCGTACAACACGCCGGACCGTGTTTCGCGGCACCGAAAAATACCACCGGGGCTGACGCTCCTCGGGCCCGCGGAGATGCGCCGTCCAAACGTCAGACCACAACCTCAGCATCGGGCGGCGATCCAGGGACGCAGGAGAGCTCCGGCCGCGATGTTCGGGGCCGTTGCTCATGGCATGATGTTGTCCGGGAGCTGTGAGTCTGTGTAATGGCCTTTCTCCGCGCCTTGACTGGTTCTCCGGAGGGTGAGATATAAAGAGTTGACGTCGCCATTTCCAAGGATCAACATCAGCTTCAGCATTGATCAACTCCAATCTCAACTACTCACTCAATCTCTCAGCTTACTCTCCCCTTCCTCCCCTTCCATCTCTACCTTCACCTCCACCATCAACAGCCACAACACCACAGCAACAATGGCTCTCTCACCAGCACAGATCGCCATCGTCAAGTCCACCGCGCCCATCCTCAAGGAGCACGGCAAGACCATCACCACAACCTTCTACCGCAACATGCTCGGCGCCCACCCGGAGCTTAAGAACTACTTCTCCCTCCGCAACCAGCAGACCGGTGCCCAGCAGGCCGCCCTCGCCAACTCCGTCCTCGCCTACGCCCAGCACATCGACGACCTCCCCAAGCTTAGCCACGCCGTCGAGCGTATCGCCCACAAGCACGTCTCGCTCTTCATCCAACCTGACCAGTATGCCATCGTTGGCAACCACCTCATCGGCGCCATTGGCGAGGTCCTCGGCCCTGCTCTGACCACCGAGATTAAGGACGCCTGGGTTGCTGCTTATGGCCAGCTTGCGGATATCTTCATTAAGCGCGAGGGTGAGATGTACGAGGCTGCCGGCGAATGGAACAGCTGGCGCAAGTTCAAGATTGTCAAGAAGGAGGCCGAGAACGAGACCGTCACCAGCTTCTACCTTGAGCCCCTTGACGGCAAGGCGCTCCCCAAGTTCCTCCCCGGACAGTATGTCAGTCTCCAGGTCCCCGTCCCCGAGCTCGACGGCCTCCTCCAGAGCCGCCAGTTCAGTCTGAGCGAGGCTCCCCAGCCCGGCTCCAACCACTACCGTGTCAGCATCAAGCTCGAGGGCAACAACGAGGACCCCTCGGTCGAGGACCTCTCCGCCGGCAAGGTTGCCGGCCTTGTCTCCAACATGCTGCACCGCCGCTACAACGTCGGTGATGAGGTCGAGCTCAGCCCCCCTGCTGGTGAGTTCTTCGTCAACCCGGCCGACGCCTCCGCTGCCAAGAAGCCCCTTGTCCTCCTCTCCGCTGGTGTCGGCGCCACCCCTCTCGTCGCCATCCACGACGCCGTCCTCGCCTCCGAGACGGCCTCGCGCCCCATCACCTGGATCCACGGTGCCCGACACTCCGGTTCTACCTGCTTCGCGCCCCACGTCCGCGACACCGTTGCCAAGAACGACAATGTGACGGCCCGCATCTTCCTCGAGGAGCTCCGCGAGGGCGATGAGGCGGGCAAGGCCTACGACTTCACGGGCCGCATCGACCTCGAGCATCTCGAGAAGGAGAACCTGCTTCAACTTGCTGCCAAGGATGCTGAGTACTACATCTGCGGCCCCGAGGACTGGATGGTTGAGGTGCGCGCCTGGCTCGAGGGCCGGGGTGTTGGCCGCGAGCGCCAGCACCTCGAGCTGTTCAAGACTGGTGATGTCTAAGCAACTCTCCAAACCCAAAACAACGACATGCTAGACTTTTTTCTCTCCCTCTCGCACTAGGATCTGGATCTGGTTTTTTTTTTTTTTATGTTTATTAACGACATGTGCATTTGAAGGCGTTGGACATCGTGGTTAGAAATCCTAGCTTTTTGCTTGTTTTTGTCGACGGGAGGAGGTGGTGAACATTTTTATCATTATTATTACTTACACTACACAAAAAGTAGAAAGTAGAGATTAAAGACGAGATCGTCGAATAGATACCACCCTTCTCAATAGAAAGACTTTGGAAAAACAACTTGGCTTCTATTTCTGTTTTGTGAGTGTTGGTGGGTGCTATGAAGAGGTTGCATAAGGCACAAGAAGATGAATTACTCAGAAGATGAGTGCTACGTGATGCCGTGGAGGAGTTGAACAGCAATGTAAGAATCCCGTGGGACGTTGAACAGAACTACGAGCGAGATGATGTAGTCGACAAGTTTGGAGAAACAGTCTCATATTCCCAGGACGCCATGTTTAACTGCCACGCATCCCAATCTCCATCTCGTAATTTCCACTTTCATACTAGATTGGAAGACTAGGTTTTCGCCGCCGTATCTGGAGAAACGAGGACCAACCACCATGGGGAAGCGGATGTTCGCGATGTGATGTAGTTGCGGCTCACAGGTGGGTGGGTTGACCAGGGAGACCTTGCCACGCGGGAGCGGGGAGGGGGGAACGATCGGATGCTACCGATTGATAAGATATAGTGGTATGACGTTCCATTGAGTAAAGGGAGATTATGTATTCAATATGGCGGAGTTGATAGGCATGGGCCCCTGGGGACAGATGCTAGATGTGTATGTGAACCTGGTGGCTCATGGACAGGCGAGAACATAGGCACCTTTAGGCGATTAGGGCATATCGCGGTATTCTAGTGACACGAGAGAGAATGGAGTTCTTGAGATAGAAACCGTGTAGCCCGTTGTACTCGCCAGGTGTGCCGAAACTGGCGCATGTCCTGTCCCCCAATATCGCCTCCACCCTCGACCTCAACCTCGCAAGCACATCTTGACAAGGAACCACAACAAGAAGAAATAATTGGATTCCTAAGCTCTTCCCGAGCTGCACTTCGCCAAAGTCCCAACAAAGTCTAATATCCTCCAATGCCAACTCCCCAAAACCGAAGACCGCCTCAAAACCTTGCGGTGAAGACCCGGGGGCATCTCAAAACGCAGCAAAGACCCCCCCTCCATGTCTCGGCATCACAGTGTCCTTCACCACCCCCCCTGAAAGAGATGGTTAATGCACGGCGTAGAGACCAGGGGGTTCCTGGGGAACGACGGCTGTTGACGGGGGTAGTTAGGTGGTTGTACGACAGATTCCTCGAGGACATGGCACAGGGTGGGTTGGCGGTTTGGACGACGTGAGGAAAATGACGAGGCCGCCACCGCTTCGTTGGAGATTTGTGGAATTGTGATGGATCATTTCCTGAGGTGGTATTGAATAGCGATGTTTGGTTATCCGGAGGGAACTAGGGGCGTCGAGAGACAAACCCCAAGAGCAACTTCTATCGAAGCCATTGTGCTTCATCAACCACGCAAGTTGAAGCCTCGTCTCGCCAATCAACATAATATACTACCTCACAAACACCAAATAGATCTCAGATCCAGAATACTTCTCCCGAGCCCGAGCCCCATCGACGCCGATCCATCGGACCGGGTCCGACACTTCCTACAATCCTCCTCCCCCCCTCCATCCATCGGTCTCACCACGAGGGCGCCAACAGCATCGGGAGAGCCTCACTGCAAGGATACATGCAGCACGACGGCGCTGGTTAGGCGAGCTCTTGCAGGAGCCTCTCCGCCTTGCAGGTCCAGAGCGAGAGGGGGGAGTGAAGAGAGGCAATGGGAGAAGAGGGGAGGACTCGTGCTGCATCTTAGATTGTCTTACCGAGATGCAAGATCCCTTGCCCACCCCTGATATCTGGTCCTGGATACCACAGAACCCGAGGCCTGGTGGCCGACCCAAGGACTCTCGACTCCCATTGCATTCGATATAGGCCCTCCCCTCCCAAGACCTACACCACGCCGCTCGCCTACCGGACGAACCCAACGGAATCCCACCAAGTCCGCCCCCCCCCCCCCCCNNCCCCCCTTACAACCCGTTTGTCTCAGACGTCTCATCCTCCACCGTGAGCCGTCGACGAAATAGCATCTCCAGAGTCCGCCACGCGAAGTCTGTCTCTGCCCCATTCGGCGTCGACTTCTTAAAACCGTCTCCCCATGTCTTCCCCACCTCGACCTCCCCCGAACCGATGGCCATGACCATGGCCGAGACCGTGATCCGCAAGGCCTGCGATCGCTGTCACGCGCAGAAGCTCAGTTGTAAGCGCTTCAACGACGAGGCGTGCGAGAGGTGTCTGCGGCTCAAGACGGAGTGCAAGTCGAGCCCTTCGCTTCGATATAGGAAACAGCATCAGCATCAGCAGCAGAGCGCGAGTCAGAGTCAATCTCAGAGTCAGAGTCAGCATCTGGAACAACCGCAACTGCAACACCATCACCGCCAACTCCAGCAGCAACCTCCAGAGCAGCAGGCTCAACAACAGCCGCAACAACAACAACAACAACTCCCCACCTCTGACCTAACCCCGAGCGGACGCCGCTCTCCGAAACGGCGACGGACGGACAGCGAAGGCGACCCGAGCCTTGTCCCACCCGACACGGGTACGTGCTCCCCTTTCTGCGCCTCTCCCCCCCCCTTCCCTTCTCACTACCTCGACGAGCCGGCCTATGGCGCCCACTTGGCCCCCCCAGTATGTCTCTCGCGTGTTGATCACCGACTCATCTCCTTGCCGAGGCAGTGCCAATAGTGCCTCATACGGGCGTCCTGGCGTCTAAGAATCATCTCGTCGTCACACCCGATCCCGTCCTCGAAATCAACGACTTCAACTTCAACTTTGACCACCTGGGCTTCTTCGCACCCGCCCCGCCCGAACAGCAGCAGCATTTATCTCATCCCACGCTCCCGAGCGGCGTTGACGACACCCATCTCCTCCATCCCCCAGCCGTCTTCGTCGAGCCCTGGGACCCTCGCCTCTCCTCGTCTGTCACCACCGCCTCCGCCGCCCCCGACACCTACCACCCGCCAGTATTAGTCACACCGGAGCCTGTCCCTCCAGCAGAAGGTCACCAAACCCCCCTCCACCCCGACGTCGTGTCTCCTCGAGGACCCCTGAGGAGGAGAGGTTGTGTACCTGAGCACAGCAGCCCTGACAAGCGCTCGCGCCCTCGGACGAAGCAGAGGCTGAGGCAAATCACCCTGAGCCACCACGTTGACATAGCACCGCTGCACCCCGAGGCACCCTCGATTCACTGGATGGCGCAGTTGTCTGACATCAACGCCCGGCTCCTAGACCTCGCGTCTGTCCTGCCCTCGCCACAGGACACGGCTAGGAACGGCTTGTCTCTCGGCCGCCCTACCGACGAACGGTTCAAGAGCCATGGATTCCCTATTGATGAGATGTTCAAGTTGACGCGGCGAGTCGCTGACATCCTCGAGAAGCCCCCCTCCGATATCCCTGAGAGGGACGGGGCCAGAGCTGTCCACTCGACGATTGATGGCTCTGACCCGGGCAACTCTATGTTCATCTTGGCAACATACGTCAGACTGTTAGACATGTACCAGAGAGTCTTCGGCCTGGTCCACTCGGAACTATCTCAGGCTGCATCCAGCGCGACATTCCGTTTCTGGAAGCTCCCAGACGTCACAGTGGGCTCCTTCGCTGTAGAGTCGTCCCCTTTTCTTCAGATGTCCCTGACTATTCAGCTGGCGGAAGAGTTCCTCTCACGTCTGCGGGGATCAACAGCACGCTGGTCTGGTGTAGGGGCCGGGAACACGACATCGATGTTTGCGGGCGTGGTGGATGTTTCTTTTCAGGCGTTTAAGGATCGGGAGGAGACATTGGCAAAGCATTTGATTGAGTTACGGAGTGAGCTAGAGACATTGCTGGATTCGTAGGGCAGCGGGAGGGGATCCAGTTGGGTGGATGACAGATGTTCTTTCTTCTAGAGAGTAGGGTCAGTAAGAGAGGACAAGTTCGACGACAACGAGTTGGGGGTAATCTTTATTCGGCGCTGCTCGGAAGGCAGCGAATCGGAGTCGGGTTTCCATGTTCTCGGCATACTATGTTACTGTTGAACAACTCGCTCATTGTCGACATCTAAGTAGCCATTGAAATTAGCGGAAACTCAGCGGCGGGTGCCCACTCCTTTGCTTTTCATGATTCACGACCAAGTCAATCATAGGCTCTGGTTGATTGTTGACAGCCCCTCCCTCCAGTCCTAAGAGGCATCGCTGCGGGGAGGACACGGAGAGCCTCCCACTTGGGAAAGGCATTCGACCGATGCTCTGAATAGCTGTGATGTATCCACATCAGAGCCAAGACAGGCAATGCAGGAGAAGCCTGTCAAGGCAGTCCATTGGCCCTTCAAGTCCCGTGGAGCTGCGACAAAAATACGGAATATCAATCGGCAACTTGCGAGGCAACTGTTGGTATCCATGAGTTGAGTCATTCTCCCTCATCCGTAAAGGAGAACGTTAGAACCAACAACCCATAGCAAAACCAAACATCACGCCCGGCTAACCTGTAGGACTCAAGGTCTCGATTCCTGTTCCGTCAATAGCCCGGGCGCCACGGACACTAGGGAGCCCGGAAGATGGATCCGGCGAATCTCTCCTCTCTCAACGCCGGCTTGAGAGAAGAGAAGCCAAAAGGGTCGCTACTCGCGTTATTCCATCAAAACTCCCCGTTAAGAAGCCATGGGTCTCGGAGGAGAGAAACCGTTGAATGTTACCCAACCTCGGGCTAATGGACCTTGAACGGGCAAAGCCGCATCACTTGTCGGCGGTTCACCGCTCGATGAGCGGTTGGGCACCCTGTTGCCTGAACTTGAATCTTCGATTGAGTTCTGCGATGTCGGTAATGAAGTCGTATCGCGCCGGGGCGTCAACGATGCCGTCAAGCGCGGGGAGGCGGGTCTTGTGGTGGTTATTTTCCGTGTCTCAGACTTGGCATCATGATGAGACCTGACGACGGTGGATCATCTGGTTGAAAGCAACACATGATGACCAACAATAGGATCATGAACCCAGACCAACCAAGCCGAACGGGCATAGAGCTCCCGTGACCAGCACGTTGAGAAGAGGCTCATCGTCGCCATCACCCAACTTGACCGTATCCCCTGTCTCGACGACAGCCCAGCACAAGACATGAGGTGAGGTGTATCATTGGTAACTCCCATCAGCCAACTTGCCACCTGACACGGCGTTTCTCTGAACCGGCCGAGAATACGACTCTGCTCCGTCGACGGTGGCCTGTCACAAATACGTAATATGCTCTCAGGAAGGCACTTTGGAAGCTCCAAAAGAGCCGAGATGTGACAGCGGTGACATGAGCTTCCATAGTTACCAGCCATCAACCAGCATGTCAAGAACTGCACACGGTCTCCATAGACCCATCGCCAAGGATCTTCACCACTGGTGCAGAGTATTCCGCAATCTGCACCAACTCAAGACGCCGCCGGGGGTGAGGACAGGCGGGTTCGCCAGGATAAGAAGCATGGGGGGGTGTCTCTGGATCCGATCTTCTTCAGCGAGAGAGCGCGACATTGCCGGGGCCGGATCCAAGTCGGTCTTGAAACACGCGCGGTAGATGGTTTAAGCTTTCGACGAGGGGATGGCAGTGTTTTTTGTTTGGTTGTCCGGCGGTGGAGCTGCACATCCGGTCCATTTTGTCGGGATGTTATTCTCGCTCGTCGACGATCTTGATGCCCAACAGGCCACCAGCTCCAACTGCCTGGCGATTTGGGATCTAAGGGCCTTGACGATCAAGCATACGTCCCCCTACAACATGGTGCTTTGATGCTGGCGATCGCAAGGTCATGTGAGTGCCGCCATGTTCTTATCGCAGGTCCCGTAACAAGAGGCGTGCGCTGCCCCTGTCAGAAACCAAGTCAAGAGAGGGAACGTCATGGCCGGGGGGGCTCGCCCGGGTCCCTGGTTAGCGGTATCCCCGTCGTGACGGTAAGCTAATTTACTGGCGGAGGCGACGAGGATACGAATTTCTCGCCTGGGAGTTCTGTAATCCCTCCCCATGATGTTGTCTCGTCATTTCCAGAGGTGTGGTTCCGTCCCTGCGATCCTCGCAATGACCAGGGGTTCACGTCAAAGCCTCAACACCCTCACCAGCGGTACCGGAGTGCCTGTAGGGGACTTGTTATCCCAGAAGATCGCTCTCCCAGGTCAGGCACAATGCTAGGCCTGTTCTTTGTAGGCCAGTGAGAGTCTTGATCTGGGGTTCGTGTGCAGATATGTATCCATGGTGATCATCCCACGGCGGTGGCCCTGACAAGGAGCTCCCCCTCCTGTCTGAAACGCTGCGCGCCGTTGAATACACTGTTCGTGGGTAATGAAACGCACCCGCTATATCTACCGCACCTATTGAAAATACCTAGGTCGGCGCGGGAGTTGAGCTCGTTCCTGTTCCTGAATGCGGTCGTATTCACCGTCAAATTGTGGTTAATTGCAACTTTTCTCGACATCCATTCATCCATTGCTGATTCACGCCCCTGCATGGGCACCGCTAGCGGCGGGTACTTGGATGGGTGCCTATCAGCATGCCGTCTGAAATCGAGGCTGAGGCTCGCAAGTTACCCTGAATCGTGCGCCCATCCCCTCGAGCGGGATGTCGTCAAGGGTCGTGGCGTCCTTCCCCCGGACTTTGCGAAAGAGGGCGTTCCGAGACAAGCACTTGCTTCCGAGGACGCTAGTGGCCGGTATGGAAACGCGCCTTCATGTGAAGTAATTGTTGCCGACCACGTCGCTGCAGATTGCAGATTCCGTTGGTTCGTTGATTGGGGCGTGAGGCAATTGCGATAGCAGAATATTTAGCCAATCATGTCGATTTTGTCGGTTAAGCCATCGGGAATTTGAGAATCTGCATTCTGGAAATCGATGGTCAAGCCAGATTAAGATACTCCGTCAACAGCCAGAGACTCATGAAGCTGCTGGTGGTTGGACTGTCGAGGCCAACCCAGGTCCCTCTTTTTCACAAGAAGCAGAGCGGTGGATTGCAGGTGCAGCCGAAGAAGCCGGCCCCGGGCGGGGAGAAGGGCTCCAGACGATTTTGGTTGCAGTCGTGGCGGTCTTGCTAATTTCTTGCCAAGTCCGGGGTTGTCGGCCGGCGGGTGGAGGACATCGTGAATCTCCAGTTGGGCGGATTTCCAGTTCATCTTTGCCCGAGCGGAAGTCCGAACGCCTGCGCTGCGCTTCCCGCTCACGCTTCGAGCGGCACTTGGTTGTCGTTATAACCGAGAAAACTCTGACGTCTGGGGTATGCTGGTGATGTGGCCTGCTTCCTGCGGCCCTCAAGCATCGAGGACCTGCGTGAATTGCATTCCACTGCACGCTGCATGCTCCAGTGTTATCGTACATATCCACGTCGCACGGCCGACTCAGGTGTCAAAGAGCGGTCTGCATCCGCTAGCCTTGCTTCTGTGTAAGACGTTGGTCGGGCGTTGCGCCTAGAAATGGATTTTTTTTTTAATCTTCAACGGTCTTCCAGATGAAGTCTATTGCCCGTTTGCTGTGTTGCATCCAACATTGCAGCCGTGTGGCTTTGAGCAGTCGTTGTCACTCGTTCGCCGGCTGTCTTGGATGGGCGAAGGATGGGACAATTCCCACACCTTCGCCAGTACCTCCAAAGGTTCCGTTCTCCCGGTCGTCTTTCTTTTCTCTTTTGTTGTCTCTTTCAAACCTGACTTACCCAACTCAGAGTTTCGGAAACTAACTCACGGCTGGCCTAGGGCCGACCCGCGTCTGTTTCCATCCCCTTCCCCGGGTGTGGCGGACTCAGGTTGAGACTAACTCAAACAGTGATGTTTTGGGCTGACGGTGCGGGAACGGGATGTCGTCGCCATCTTCGCCTTGGACCTTCAGCTGTCGCAAAAGCAAAGATGCAAATTGAGGTGTCTCGCTCGAATCCTGGCTTGCCTGACGTGGGGACTGTGGGTTGCCTTTGAGACGCCATTCCCTTCAACTCCAGGCTGCGAGATTGGAACGGCGCAGTTCCGCAGACAGCAACTCCGACCAGAAAAGTTCGATTTTGCAAACAAAAAAGGCCTCTCCGACAGACAGAAGGATTCGTCCGAAGCAACGCCGCAATGACCTGAATGCACACTCCTGGTATGCAGGCTCTTTGCAAGTTAGGGGCTTGCACCCCAACCCTGCTGGCCACGGAAGCTGGTCCTCTATGTACATGCACTCCCCACAAAATGCCTCTCTGCGTAGTGAGCTCGATCCCCGGGAGATCAAGGCATGCACGTTGATACCCGTACACGAAGCCAGCCATGGCCTCGATATCAGGACATTGGCCAAACCCATGATGCAGATCTCGCTTCATCAGGCACTACTAATTAGCATGGCGATATGTCGTTGTCCGCCATCAGAAACCAGCCATCTGGTGCTTGATCGATAAAGATCCTTGCCGAGGCATTGGGAAACCATGTTCGAAAAGGGTCTTCGAAAGCGGGAGGGAACCCAGAAAAAAAATTAGCCAGGGCTATATCCGAAAGATTGAAGCAGAACATTCCGAGGCCCGAGCCCGTGTCCTGGGAACGGCAGGACACGAAGCTGGGACGGCTGTGATTGGCCAAAACACCGCCAAGAGCGGGCTGGATGGCGTAAGTTGATAAGTGAGTGATCCTTGAAGTCAGCGCCTGCGAGAGAGAGTCTGTACACGGAGCCGAGTTCCTCGGGCCCAAGATGCCATGATCCTGGGCGTGAAGCGGGAATGACATTGAGCTCAGTTGCGACAACAACTGCAAGGCCAAAATTAACAGGTTTGATGAAGGAGGAGACCACACAGCGGCACAGAGTTTGATATCATCGGTGGACAGCCGCGCTAGAGCGAGGAGGTCGAACGAAGCACCACATGGTGGGCATCTCGCCGCCGGGGGACGCTGTTAGGGCCCGGGCAATTGAGACGGCGCCCTGGGGCGTAGAAAGCCCGATTGCTTCCAATCTCGTTCTAAAGGAGCGGCCCTCCAATCAGTCGGTAAAGGCTAGAAGGCTTGTGGACGGGTCAGAGTGCGAGTTTCTCGTGTCAATTTGCCTCTGGGTCAGTGGGCATCAGGATTTGCATGGCTGATTGGGTAGCGGTGTGGTAGGGATTCGATGACGGCGCTGGTTCAGCGCGAGCATGGGGTGGAAGGGGAAATTATTCCAGAATACCCCTCCCCGAGGTAGATCATATCCCTAGTGTCAATCATGTTGACACCGTGGTCGCGTTTCTTGCTGGTGTCCCTGCCGTCCTTGGTGGAGAGCAAATGGGTGAGAGAGAAGAGAGCATGAATGAATATCGCAGCATCGAGGGAGATGGGTCGGGATGTGGGCGTCATCGCGGACCCTGGCTCGATTCGGAATCCGTCGAAGCAGATGTCAGGTCGGGGACATTGCCATCTTCATTGGTGGGAACCTTCATGCCTGACCACAAGGGCCGCATAGAGGACCGGGCCAAGTCATCCAGCCATGTCGATAAATCTTCACCGGTTCCTGCATTGGGAAGGCAACGTGGCTGTAGTGGCAGAATCAGTGCGTCAACTCTACATCCGGCACCGGCCAGTCACAAGTAGCCTCGATCCTCTTGGGGATGCATGACCCGCGCCGGTGCGTGTGTCTGAGGGTCGTACGTGTTTTGCGCGCCTTGTCTGGTCGAGGACGATGATTTCCATCACATCGAAGAAACTCGATAGAGCGAGTCGGGGAGTCAGAGTGACAGCTTTGCAAATGTACTTCGTACGAAGCATGATGTTCGACACTGACTAGGGCCATTGCTCATCGTGGGACGCTAGCTAGGTCTGCCAAACCAGACTCCGTTTGTCTGACGAGATGTGATGAAGAGGGCTTCCGGCAATTCACCCACGTGCTTGGTGGAGCAGGCATTAGAAGCATGTTGATCGGGGTTGATGCTCGCGTGTATGGGGTGATGTCCTGATCTTGGAGCGTTCATCTGACCCGAGCCCCTCCGCAGGACCTCTTTTTTTTTTCGTAGCGGTGTTTTGAAGAAAAATTTTCTCCGTTACTGGCTTATGAGACGGACGGCAGTGACCATGGCCAACGGTACTTGTCTTCCTGGGCAGCATACGAGGATGGCGTCACCGCTGCAGTGCCCGTGTCCATGGATACGAATCCAGCTCACTGTCCAGCGTCTGGAACGGTTGGAGACGTTCGGCTCATGTTGGCGGACGATGGGTCAAAACGCGTTTTTCGCACAAGGTGCAACCTGGCGAAGATCGAGACAGAAAGGTAACAAGAGCGCGATTGGTGAAAGAGAAAACGGTTGCTCCCACAGGCGTTGCGCGTTTAATATCCGGCTGCAGGTGAGAGGAAGGCTGCCTCAGAGACAGATTTTTTCCAGCTAGGATCGAGACGCACTGGTGAAGGTTAACTGCCGGACCCATTTCGACAACTGACTATTACTCAGTAGCAAGGCGGCAATGCCGGTTGAGATAGGTAAGAGAAATGCCCATGCATATTGCAGGTGGGCTAGAGAGGGTAGATGGGCTCCCATATCAGCTGGGGACTAGTCATAGCTCAAACAGGCCATCGAGTCACCTAGCGAGTCTCGAAGCGAGCCATCGATGAAGGGAAGTCCTTCCTCAAGCGAGACTCAACTCTAGCCATTGGGATTGGAAGACGTCGACACGACGGGCTGCCGACTGCCTCGGGAGCAAATTCCATGCGTCAACCTGGGGAAAATAAAGTGGCATACTCGGTCTCGAAATGGTGTGGTACCTCTTCTGACCTTCTAGGAAGTACGGTATGCCGATCGAGAGAGGGGCTCGGTGAAGAAGCCATCCGCAAGTACCACGTGCCCGACGGCCCGTCAGTCGGGTGACGACGCTATTTACTGAGGGTGATATGAGCGGGAGGTGTTGACAGCGGGTTTCCATGAAGGTGGTGTTGTTTTTCTCTTGCGTGCTTTGAGATGGTGGGGGAGGGTGCTGTCAAGGCATCGAATGGCCCTAAAGGGTTCTCATCATTTTCCCACTGGATATCGAAGACGTCGTTGAAAGAAATCAAAGCCGCACACTGGTGGCGGCATGTGGAGCAGGACCGCAGGACCGCAGCATGGCTCCATTTGGGGCGTCTCCGCCCATCGACAGAATTATTGCCTTACGTTGCGTATTGCGGTGAGTAGAACTTCGTAGGTAGGCATGTGTATGTGCTGTAACCTGATACAAGCGTTGCACTCTGATGAATGTCTCGAACGTCAGCCGTGGCAGTTGTTTTGCTCTTTTCTTGCCTTGTTGTCCTCCTGGTTGCTGTGGTTGGGGTGGATGCCCAGAGGATCCAAGTTTTCGACGCTATTCCCACCTCTGTAGTCAGGTTGAGATAGGTTAGGACAGGGCTTCCCTACTCCCGTACCTGTAGTGGCAACGCTGCACACGATCTTCCTGGCTTTTGACCTGACCTCCATCCTTGTCTACTGGGTTGACCGCCCAGAAATACCAGCAACCCAGGGTATTGGGTCACGGGTGTTGGTTCTTGACTGTGGAAAAAAAAAAAAAAAACTGCTGAAAGACGGGACGGGCGGTTGGTCAGTCGGCCGGCAGGCGGCGAGTCATGGAAATGGGCGCAGCCTTCAGCGTCTTCTATTTGAGATTCAGGGTCTGGCCTCGCCCAAGTTCATCCTCAGTTCGCCGTCGCCGAACGTTGCGAGGCTCGTACGCTGGTCTGTGTCACCCCCTTCGAGGATGAGACCGGTGGTGCTTAGGAACTTTTTGGTGGGTGCCGTCTCGTCGATGTGCCTCGGGTAGTTGCATACACCGTTTCGTTGAGCAAGTATTGCTTTATCCGGATCACGCCCCTTTCACTCGACACTCCCTCCACTCTTCAGCTCCCAATCCCATATCCCTGTATTTTTCCTTTCTTTTCTTCATTTTTTTCGCCTGCAAAGAAGAAGATGTTTCGACGCACACCCCCCCCCCCCCTGCTCTTTTTCAACGTCTGTTCTTGCTCACTAAAATAGAGGTTGAGACCTCGCGTGTCCCCCG
>JABFFI010000611.1:0-16474 GCA_013623725.1 Fusarium robinianum | reverse complement strand
AGTGGGAGTGGGAGTGGGAGGGTTTGATAGAACATGCACGACATTTATTGCAGTGAAGGGGATTGAGGGGGGTTGGGTTGTGGTCTGGTGAGGAGAGGAGGACGGGGTTTGAGATGGAAATCTCGCTTGGGTTGAGCGGATAACGATGACGAGTACGAGGACGAGGACGATAGCTGAAGCAACGAGATCGGAGGCCTAGAGATGCGATTCCTAGTTGCCTGAGTGTTTCTCTCCTAGTGGGCGGTTTCCCCTCGTGACAGAAAAGTTCAATTTGTATAGGTTTGCGTCGTGTATAGGTCTTGTGTCTATCTACCATTCGCCTCGGTTCACCACTCTTATCCCAAATCAACCATCTTACCTATCCCTCTGAATAGCCATGGTTATCCCCACCTAAACTCACCATTCTCATCCCCGTCTCAATCTCTCCACCGAGTATCTCTACTAGTGACGCCCTATCCTATCCTATCAGATGCCAACCCTCCCAACTACCACCAGTTCATCAACGAACCAACGGTAGGCTACTACAGAGTAAGTAAACAACAACTCAAAGCAACACCTCGAGTTTCGTCATCAACCCAAGATCGAAAGAAAAGTCACTAAATGCTTCCCGACATCACTGTTTGCCCCCAGCTCTTGATCCAGATTCCCGTCTCAAACTTCCAGCCATCACAAAAGCCTCGGTTCCGTGGTCTAGCNNGTCTAGCTGGTTATGGCATCTCGTTAACACCGAGAAGGTCCCCGGTTCGAGCCCGGGCGGAATCACATTTTTGACCCCATCATCTCTTGATGGGACAGTATTTGTGACTCTCTTTTTGCTCCCGTGATAGAATTGAAGCAATGGCTCGACACTTCATCCCTAACCAAACAATCTACATAAATCGTGTAATGTCTTTGAGTGTTGCTACATGTTCTCCAACATCAACTGTCGTTCCTTCATCTCATCATCAAATACATCTCCATCAATCTCCATCACTCGCAAACGGATCACTACTCTCCCCCTCCTCCAAATCATCTTCATCCAAAACAATAGCCCTTCCCCTCCTCACTGTTATCCCTGCCGGAAGACCGCGGCCAACAACTCGAGGTGCCGGCATGCTATCATCGTCCTCGTCATCACCCGTATCATCGCTCTTCTTGACCGGTTTCCGGATCTTCTTCGCAGTCGAGGTTGTCTTCGAAGGCTTTGAGGATGAAGCCGCCTTTGCTGTCTTGTCCCTAGGTTTATTCTTCGAGCCCGGTGGTCGACCACGCCTCTTAACCGGCGTCATGCCTAGCGCGAGCGGCTTAGGAGGGGACGGATCATCTGTCGCGGTACTGGTGGCTCTCTCAGGAGCTCGTAGTGGAGGGACATCGTCAAAGATGTCATCCTCATCTTCTTTGATCGCTGTCTTAGCCCCGTATGTCTCAGCAAGCACCCCAGAATCGATCTCGTCGTCACTGTCGATGACAAAGGCCCTCGCCGACCTAGCTCTTGACTTGGCCGAGGCAGTTGCCAACCCCCGGGATCCAGTTTGAGACAGCGTCGATCGGCTGAGCTGGTCACTTGGCTCGCTGTCAGTCACTCTGGTTCTACCGAGACCCTCGACAAGTTGGGCGATGTCGTCATCGTCATCTTGTTCGAACGGATCGTCGTCTGACAAGGCCCACGACTTGGGCTTAGAAGCTGCAGCGTTCTTGCTTCTCCCGTCGTTGTTCTCGACCGCATCAACAGTCCCGGCCGCTGTCCGTGGGGGCTTCTTCGTCCATCCTAGAGTGGCAAGATCTTCGTCTGAGAAGCTTTCCGCAAAATCAACGTCCTCCTCCTTGACCTCAGCCTTCACCGCCACGCTGGACTTCTTGGCAGGTTTCTGAGAGCTCATTTCCTTCGTTGACCTAGCAGCCGTCGCCTTCGCCGGCCTGCCCCTCTTTGATGGCTCGTAATTCTCATCACCCCTGGCCTTGCGAGCTTTCGGCGCACTCCTCTTAGACGTACCACGCCCCATACGACGCATAGTCGCCTCGGTTTGCTCATCCAGCCTCAACTGGTTCTCCCACTCAGCCAGGAATTCATCCAAGTCCCTGCACCACAGATCCTTATCACTAAGGACCTCCAGGGCGTCATACTCCTCCTTCTTCTTCATAATCTGCTCGTGTAACTTGTCAAGCCGTTCCTTGGTGAACGACCAAATAGGCATCTTGAATTCTGTCAATCAGAGGGAAGAGAGAGTTTAGACGGTCGGCACTTACAGAGAGAAGGTAGTCGTAATCGCGAGCGCCTCGGCTCTCATCCTCGTCCTCTTCATCCTCATTCACGTTCGTATCTTCCTTTTTCACCTTGGGAAACGGCTCGTAGTTTCGCTCACGGAGCTCCTGGACAATAATCTGCTTCTTTTTCCTTGCCACCACAAGGGCACCCTCGATTATTTCCCGAACGAATCGAGCCTGGTTCCGGAGCCTTCTATAGTCGGTATCATACACATTGAGCCAGTGGCTCTGTATCGTTGTTAACCAGTGGGTAATAGGTAAGGGGCGTGAGGCCAGCCAGAGAGGGGGGAGGGGAAATACCTTGCGCTTTGAGTACATCTCCAGTCGAAAGGTGTAATACTCTTCTAAAATCTCCTCCACTGACCCGTATCGGCGAATCTGGCCACGAGTGTCAAAAGCCACCAGGTTCGACGTTGCTAACTGCTTGTTCATCTTGAACTTTTCCTGGAAACTCTCCAGGCTAGCATCCTTGACGGATTTCCCATCCAGCTGGATGATAAAATGCACCGTTTTGTGGTCGTTGAATTCCTTGTAGTCCTTCACAAAGGAGGCTGCCCCCTTCGTGCCGCTGATCATGTCTTCAAGCTTAGCTTTGAAGTCGTCAGTCCACGCGCGAATCGGCAACTCTGTTACTACAACCTCGTTGGGGCTCTTTTCGTCCCACTCGAGGATGCCGTTGACCTTGAATCGATCAGGTCCGGCAGGTTCTACGACGCCTTTCCAGCCACGGAACCAGGGCTGCATGGGTCGGAACGAGGTGTCACCGTTGGAACCCTTGAGGCGGCCCATCCGCCTCAAAAGGTTGTCAACGATATCGGCAGGATCATAATTTGGAATAGATGTGCTCCAACCCGTTCCGATGCCATCCGCACCATTCACCAAGACCATCGGGATGACGGGGGCAAAGGTTTTGGGCTCGATTCTCGTTGAGTCATCATACTGATGTTCCAAGTTTGGCTCATCGAGTACCGAAAACGCCTTCCTTGCAAACGGAGACAATCGGGTGTGAATATAACGGGCACTTGCAGCGTCAGAGCCGCCAGAAAGCCGAGATCCAAAGTTGCCGCTGGGTTCCAACAAGTTGACATTGTTCGACCCAACAAAGTCCTGAGCCAGGCCAACAATCGTCTGTTGCAAGGAAGTCTCGCCATGGTGATAGGCGGTTTGCTGGGAGACATAACCGGCCAACTCGATGACTTTCTGATCTTTGGTGAGATTGCGCTTGAAACAGGCATACATAACCTTTCTTTGCCCAGGTTTGAGCCCGTCTATCATGGACGGGATAGATCGAATATTGTCTGCCATGCTAAACAAAACGAGTTCCTTGTGAACAAAGTCGGTATAACTGATCGACTTTGTGGTATGGTCGAGATAGGTCCCAGGGATGAAGTTCCCAAGCCACTCTTTTCTTGCGTCGGCCTTCTTCTTAGAAAACGCCAAGTCGAACAGTTCTGCCTCCTCCGGCCGCATGACATCAAACTCCTTGAGATGTTCTTCTAGGTTAGTGAAATAGACCTGGGCGTCCGCGTTTGAACTTGTGCCTAGTCCCTTGAAATATTTCGAATTCCACCGCGACAACTCGGAAGCATGGGCTTCCTTCCATTCTTCATATTGGGGTAAGTTGAAGAAGGACCGTTGTTTCTTTGGTTGTTTCGGATTGGATCCTTGCCAAACCTTGACAACTGGGGTGATGAACTCGCGAAAGAAGTCGGGTATTCGGAGCAACGAGGGAAACTGAACCTGAAGGAAGTTGATCAACAGGCCCTTGATATGGCTGCCATCGTGGTCCTGATCGGCCATGATCATTAGGTGACCATAGCGGAGGCCCCTTGTATCGGTATAGACCTGCTTGTGTTTTAGGCCAAGGAATTTCTTGATATTCTGAATCTCTTGGTTCTTGGTGATCTGGTCGATAGAGGCGTCTCGGACGTTGAGCATTTTACCGCGGAGAGGGAAAACACCAATACGGTCCGGGTCGAGGATAGCACGCCCAGAAACAGCCAAGCCCTTCGCTGAATCACCCTCTGTGAGAATAAGGGTGCATTCATGGCCCCGTCTTGTCCCTGCTAGGTTTGCATCGACTAGCTTCGCGTTGCTAATTCGTGATCGTCTAGTCCCGTCGCTCTTCGCCAACAACCTATCCGCTTTCTGGTCCGCAAAGTCGATGATCTTCTTGAGAGCATCCGACGCCGCCACCTTCTTCAAGAACACATCAGTTAGGGAGCATTTGCGTCCAAACTGGCTGGTTTTTGTCGTCATCTGTTCCTTTGTTTGAGAGGTGAAGGCTGGGTTGTCAATCAGACAGTTGATGAAGATAAAGACGTGGTTCCGAATGTGGTTCTGCTTCAACGCATGTCCCTTCTTTCGCTTCGTCAGAACACCAAGCAGATGTTCCGTAATCTGGTCAGCGACATAGTTGACGTGGGTTCCGCCAGCAGTTGTGGCAATCGAATTCACGAACGACACTTGTTGGAACGAGCCATCCGACACGGCAAACGCGATCTCGAATCCCGGGTGGGTTTTACTATCTTCGAGAATGACGTTACAGGAAGTTGGCGTGCCTTCTTCCGCAGTTCGGTCCCGGGCGATTGCTTTGGCATACATTTCGCAGTAGCCTTTGAAGTCCAGCTTGATGTGGTTGTTGTTGAGAAACACCTTGATTCTGCGGACAGTGCCCGCCAGGTCGTAGACTCTCCGACTGAGGAGACATTCCAGGTCATCGTCGATGCCTTCAGGCATGTTGAACTTCTTGAAGTCGGGTCTGAAAGTGATGCGGACGAAGTTGCTAGTCTTACTAGTGGAGATTTTGGGCTTCCCGGCGTTGGCCATGTTGTCGGTCCAGGTCTGTTTGTATCGCTTTCCGTTCTCAGAATCCTGGATCTCGATGGTGAACTCGTCACTAAAGACGTTGCAAAGCTTTGCGCCATAGCCGTTTCGGCCTCCAACTGTCTTCTTCTCATTGTCATCGTAATTGGACCCTGTGAGCAAGTGACCGAAGATCATCTGCGGAATATACATGCCCTCTTTCTATTACACCGGTCAGACGCGCCTTGGGGGGCTCAGTAGGGACGCTTACACCGTGCATCAGGACAGGGATTCCCTTGCCGTTGTTTTCGACGCTGATTTCACCTCTCGATCGATCGATAGTGACCTTGATGTAGGTCATTGTGTGACCGCGGTCATCCGCCTGCTTATTGTCGGCAGCATTCACCAAGATTTCGTCAAAGATCTTGTAAAGGCCGGGGACGAATGTGATCTTTCGGCGCTCCATCTCCTTTGTACTGTCCAGAACCCACATCTCTTGATCAGTCCTGACTACGGAACCGATATACGTGTCGGGTCGCTTGATGATATGTTGCAGGAGCGTCAGCTTTTGGTAGGTCTCGTCGGCCGTCTTCTTGGGCTTAGACCCAGATGATACAAGGGTTTCCCCTGCCGAGTCATCGACGTCCGTTGTCGTCCATTGTTTTCTGTCTCTGGGCTTGGTCGAACTACTCTGGCCATCTCTGCGTGCAACGGATGGTTTGTTGGTAATTGTTTTTGGCTGGGGTTTCTGCCACTAGTTAGTATGGGTGGCGGAGATAACACATGGTTCGCCGTGATAGAGGTTGATAGTAAGAAAGAGCCTGAGGCAAGGCGATCGACAGGCACTGGGAGCAGAATCTCAATCACGGAGCTGATCCTCCTAGTTTTAGGGGCATGTACCTCGAGGGAAAACGTATCGGAATAATCATCTTCATCGAAACTATCGAGGTTCGATGGATCCGTCATATCCAGATCCATCTTGGCTGGCCAGTTGTGAATGCCCTCGTCACGAGAATCCAAACTTTGCAAGTCCGGTCAACGGCAGTCACTTCGTGTGGCACGGCAGAAAGGGTCGTCGCAAGTGAGAGAATCAAAGAAGGGTGATGGCTACGGGATGAAGCTCTGTCAGGGCGAAGATCAAGCAGGTTGTGTGTTTTGTTGACTTCTTTCCTGTATGGGAAATAAAGCACCTGTTTCGGTTGTCGAGACGCGTTGGAACCATGCGACCAACCGATCAACGCGTCGAGTCGGGTCCTGCCATTGACTAAGGCCCACCACAACCTCATGGTGGGGGCCAAGAGATTCATTCCTCTTCAGCCTTGTCGCTTCTCTTCACAATGCTTGAGGGACTGTCATCACTCGTCATGATACATGGACCACGATATGTATGTTACCTCAACCTCTCGGAGTATTGAGGCCCAACACACACCAATATCAAACTCCTTCGTCTCATCGTCCCAACTCTTAGGCCGAAGATTTCCGAACAACGTCGTCGTCGGACAAGGAGCCAAGCTCGCTCGACCTTGCTAGAGCCGACGCAGCCGAGCGTGGGAGAACGATTGGCCCGTGAGCACAGATGATGTGATTTGGAGTTTTTGAGGCCACAAGCACGAATCCTTGGGGATCATGCTTCGGTAGTCTCATAACGGATCCGTTCTCGCTAAACGGGAACCGTTGCGGCTCGTTTTTTGTATGCAATTGGAAAAAGGCGGACAAGAGATCTGTTTTTTTTTCTTCTTCTCCATTTCCCGACTTTTCAACAACCCCATCTTTGTACCTATTCTCAGCCCCTTTTGATGGATCCATAGGGCTCCGCATACTGATGTCCGAGCCGCAAGTGGGGAGAGTTATTGCGTCTTCATGACTGACGGCTTGAGGCCTTCAAGGTGAGGAGTAGTGGATCGATCCAAAGAGCCAAAGTAGCACACACGCATTCTCAAGTGCGTCTTTGATGAGGAGTACATAGAGCCATGGACGCCGAAACGAGGCAAAGGTGCCTTGATAGACATACCTACTAGACAACCAGCGCTAGTCGGTACCCTTGGATCATGGAAGACAAGGAACTATCCTCGGGTTTAGGACCCCTGATGAGGGGGACCATCCAAATTCCCGATGAGATCCATATTCCAACCTCGTGGGTTAAACTGGGACTTCTGACGAAGAAGAACCAAATGAAGCACCTGCCGTCGGTGGCGTCAAGTGGCGGCGTATACCTAAGCGCAGCCGTGGAAGCGTGGGCTCCAAACTGCGGTGCAAGTGGACAGAAGTCGACGGCGTGCTCAAGACAAGAGTGGATTGTTGTTGTTTTTCCCTCCTGCTACGGATACACACCCCATACCAAGACCAAAGTGGAAAAAAGGCAACCAAGTGACTGAGGTCGTGATGAGATGCCTAGATTCTCGACAACATGTCAGATGCTCCCAATCGACGAGACAACAGACATCCATGACAGTTGACTGAGCATGTCGGATAGGCTGAACCCCCACGCTGTCCGTCTCGTTCCACGCAATATACGTCGTACATAAACCACCCTGTTGCTTCTAATCCATCATTACCACCCTCCCTCTCGCTGCACCTGTGCCGTCAGGGTACCGTATCCATACCCTAGACGGACCAGTGCCAGTCTTCTGTCGGTCTTGTGTGTGTATGCGAAGGATGTCTCGGAGCCACCATCCATCGTCATCGTACCTATCGGCCTGTCCTGCATGCGTGCGTGCCTGGGAACCCGGTGGACCGAGGATAGGAAAACGACGCCAACAGAAGGCGGGCGGGGATGGCGGTTTTTACAGATTGGGTCCCTCGCCCGTCATGGATCGCTTGACTCGACTGAGTCGCTACCCTGAAATTCTTGGAATCGTCGATGAACCGGCGTCTGTTTGGCGTCCCGAGCTTGGCTTGTCTCGTCCTGAGGTGCTTGGACTCTGGGGCCGAGGGTGCTTGGGGTATTCCCGCTCGGACTCGAACCCCGCAACCCATTTCGGGAGTTGGGCTGGTGGTAGTCGTGCCAATGGAGAGGAATAGACAGACTAGACACTATCTACTCCGTAGTCCGTATGAGATGCAGCGATAGGGGCCCATGGGGATGATCGGTGCCTCGGCATGGGAACCCATGGTGGGTGTTGAGGTCCTCATAACCCGCCTCGAGGCGTACGACCCGGGCTGATACGATTGCGAAATCTAGATAGAGAGACCCACAGAGAAGGAGGCCACGAGCGCACTCCAGCGAGAGAGATAGCGGGAGAAGAGAGGGATTGAGTGAGAATCGAGCTCCGATAACCTCAATGCAAGAACAGCAGGTTCCCCCCCTTCTCCCGGGTCTCACTCGTCCACCCTATCACCCCAGTTCGGCCTTGGTGGGGACTCTTCTTGGTGATGCAGTACCATGCAGGCATGGGGGCGGCCGAGGACATGTAATCATAGGTACGGAGTCAGTAAGTAGAGAGGGGTAGAAAGAGGGAGCTCCGATGAGCTTTGTATGTACGGTGATGCAACCAATGCCCTCGTGGAATGAAGTAACTCGAATAGATACCTAGATGCACGCACACAATGCCGCCTCTTGCTTGCCTTGTTATTATATCGACTGGGAATGCCGTCGTCGCCCCCGGATGTACTCCGTACGCACACAGTAGCGTCGTCGGCAGGTCGGTGGTAGGGTCCAGCAGACGGATGGAGTTGATAGTGGAGTTGGACGATGGGATATTATCCGTCGGCATCCTGGGATAGAGTCAGTCCATTGGGCTTAGTTGCTGTAGCTGCTGCTCTGTGGTCCAACAACGTGCTCATGGGCTTGTATTCCAATACCGACTCATCCACTTGAGCACAGGCACCTTGTAGGCTCTTGGGCGACGCAATCTATGCTCGTTGTTACTAAGTTGTCTGGGTGCATTGTCCTAAGAAGCTAGCGAGGTTGCTTGCATTTGCATGGATGACAAGACCATTCCATCGCCGCCTCTCGAGATCCACGGAGTCGTTGGTGTGAGAAGAATCGAAGGCAACTTTGACGTGATCTACCCGATGGCTTCCAAGGATGGGATGGACAAGAAAATTCACCGGTCGAGTGACAGCCGTCGGTGGCTTGTTGGTTCCCATCACCTTTCTTCTTTTATCGGGACTTTTTTTTTTCTTCTTTCTGACTTGTTGGTGTGCACATGAGACGCAAACGATCGATAGTACCTCGAATATCCCCTGTACCTGGGCGGGATGCACAACATCCTTCACATCCATACGAAGTAAAACCTTTTGTCTATTTTTTGGCAGTTTAGCGTCGGATGCTGAAAGCGATAAACCACCTATGGAATGTTTACACAGACGCACACACACACACACCGACGCGCACACAGACAGCGCGCACGCACCCGATGTCGACGATGCGACGGGCCGTGGATGAGGGTAACCGACTTGCGCCTACCTTACCTTGGGTTAGGTCAGGTAGTGAAGCAGCCCAGGTGAGCGAGACAGCGAGACAGTTAGTAGGTAGGTAGGTAGGTAGGTACCCAGGAACGGCGCGTAGGTATGTTTCGGCGGGACGGGACGGGGCTTCCATCCATCATTATTCAATGGACGCCCGTAACTTCTGGGCAACAGAGTTTTGTTGCGTAATGGTGTCGCAAAGACGCAAGAACGGCCCAGCAAGACGTACTGCGAATCCGCGAAACGTGCTCGCTAGGGTGGATGAGACGAGGAAGGCACGGAGTCCGCCCGCCGCAGGTACCTTCCCGAACCTTCAGGTGCCTCATCAGTGCCTTTCTAGTGGTCTTTCCAGTGAGTCGACTGGCACTCCAGTGGGCCCTGCGACCCAATGTAGCCGCCATGGGGTCCCGGTCCCCAGCAGTAGCAACCCCCCGGGGGTCTGGAAGTGGAGAGCAGGCGCCCTAGCCGGTATGGAGATGGTCTCTGTTCCATGGTGGGGTTAACCCACCTCCCGGAGTGGAGCTCTGGACGTCGATACCGTTCTCTTCCATATGGGAGAAAGAGGTCCACTGATGGCGCCTTGCCTCTTCCATGGGGCTTGCCCACCTGGGCTAGCGACAACTCGGGCGGGCAGGTGCGCCAGAAGCTGATAGTGCTGCTTTTTTTTTCCTTCCTTTCTTTGCCGTGTCGCAATGTATTGTGCCATCGTATCGCATCTTATCGTCACCTGCCACCACCCGCAACAAACCACCACCAAAGCCACTGATAGACAGATAGACACACACACACACACACACACAACCCAAGACACAACACGCACATGTGTGTTCTCACGCACGAGTCCACTTCTGTTTTCAGCCATCCGAGCCACCATTTTTTACCCAACGAACCCACATCTCACCAGAACTCTCGGGAACCCTCTACTGAGACCCTGGATGCTCGACAAGTTCAAATCCATACGTAGACCCCTCCTCCTTCACAAGCTCGTCACCTAAGGGCTCCCGTCCCCCCAAAACATGCTCACACCCCCCCCAGCCGCCCTCTGGGTCGCCTGTGCGTGCCTGGCATTCATCCGTGATGCTAGCTCCGATCGGGATGGACGGAGAGGGACATGCACGAGCTACAAGCTCTTGTTGATGCTCAAGTTGCGGTTTACCTACTGCTGCTGATGCAATGATGCGCGGCGCAGGCTAATTGTCCCCCCAAGAATCCCCCTCGTCCGCTGTCTCATCATCATGGGGAGATGACGAGATACACCTCCCAGCCCACGCTATCCTGTACCGCAGTGCATCCATCATGTTACGCTATTCCTAGCAGATCAGGCCCTTCCTCGATGCGCATCTACAGATACACATTGCGCGTCCCTGGTTCGCCCGTCTGACTATATCACCCCCATGTGCTGCGCGGGGTGTTGATAGGCAACCTTGCTCCAGTATTCTAGCACGCGCCGAGCCCGACACAGCAGATACAAGAGCTCGATTCTCCCCAGACCCTTCTTGACTCCGAGATAGCTGGTCCCTGACTTCTCACGTCAAGCTGATCTCGGATCGCCACTGTTGTTGTTTTTCCAAGCCACTGTTTGAATATCCATCCTCGCCTATTACCCTACCGCCCGGTTGCAGCATCTGGGGCTTAGGTAGCATTCATTCATCCCCATATCTATCCATCCCCAGGAACCGTCACATTCAACGGTCACATTCCTCTGTGCTTCTTGACCATCATCGTGTCAGCTCTTTTGCCTGGCTCAGCAGTATTACGACGCCTTGGGATATTCCGTCAGCGTGAGACACACACTCAGTCTCACCCACACGCTCACCTGCTCGAGACATTATTATCAGCCGCTCACTCTCGTTTCGCGACTGACACTCTCTCACACTCACACACCACTCGCAAACACACCTACACCTCCCCACCACGCCATCAAGGCAGCGAATCCCCCAGCGGTGTCAAAGTCCGCCAAAAGGGTCACAAGAAGTCGCCGACTTTTCCTGACAAAGCCCATCAAACGTGCTTCTCCGCTCATTGTTGGGGGCATCTTCCCTGTCAGTTGCCTGTCAGTTCCCTGTCACGTCTCCGAGCCCTGCGAGCGCCGCCCTTGTCAAGGCCAACAGCCAACTGGACACCCTGAGAGGATCCTCGACCTTGTCCGACCTTCTCGCGCAATCCGATAGTCGCAGCTCCATCATCGATTGCGGCGGGTCATTGGTTGGCTCATTGCAGACGAGCCATCTCCGTTTTCGGCTCCTCGCTCACTCAATCAAGACCATAAGCTCCGAGTCACAGGTGACAGGTGCCCCAACTACCTCTTACAACCCACATCGACCTCGTACTTAAGACTCGCGTGCCCCGACTTCGCCCTCGACGAATCTCCATAACATCGAATCAAGGTCAAAGGACGAGATAAAGACATTCACTCCTCCCCAAGGTCAATCCTTCATCAATCCTTCTTGATCCGCCTCTTCTGGCATCCCCGTCGTCGTCCTGTCTCCCCCTCTCCGACTCGAGTCCCCACTAGCTACCTATTTAGCTCCTTTGCGAACCAACAAACGCTAGCACAACACCCCTCGAAATCCTCCACTCCTGACAACTGCCCCGTCACCTAAAACTCGACTTACACGACACTTATATAGCCGGTTCCTGGTCGCTCCCTGACATTGCCTTGTAACTCGACGCTTGATTAACCCAAACAAAACCCCCTTACCGCACCGAACGAGAGATAGCTCAGCCTCATCCCCACGTTGCGGATCTCCCCCAAGTCTCCCCCAGCACTTGATCGGTGACGCAGAAACAACTCCATCCCCTTTCTTGGGCTTGGTCTTGATCGAATTTTTCTCTCATCGAGATCCGGGAACTAAGAGCCGCCAGGCCTTCTTCCCCAACTCGATCTCAAATCTAATCATCTCTTGCGTCGATCCCGCTCTTTGCTCGCCCATCCAGGCAACTTCGGTCGAACATCTATTCCTGTCAAACCAGAGAAGAAAAAAAAATAATTGTCCGACCCATTTCTCCAACGGCTTTCTATCTCCATCCGCATCCGTCGTCGGGGAATTTGTCGTCCTCTCGTCCCTGCACATGCCCACGCGCCCCCGACCACAATTTGCCACCTCGAATCACCCTGGTATCGCACAGTTCTCGAAATTCTCCAGACGGGGCCAAGCACGAGAAAATTTTTCTACAACTACTCCGTAATAATTTTTTTTTCGCAATCCCCCCTCCTGATCAAATCAGGCAGTCGACGAGAATCCTGCAGCGTAGCGCCCGCGATAAGAGTCCCCCCGCAGTCGAACCACTACAAAGGCGTTCTCCCACCCGTCCCCCAGCGACACCAACTGCACTAAAATACTGGACCGTACCAGCCCAAGCAGGGAAACAACCTCCTCCACCGGCTCCAGCAAATCGTCCTGCAGGAGGTACCAAGTCGGAAGTACCTCTATTCCTCATCCTCCCGCCCTCATATCATATCTCGTCCCCCTCTCCAACTAGTTGGCCATTCAAGGCCTCTTCGTTCATCTCTCTTTTCATCCACCTCCCACCTTCGGTCACAATGCATCACAGCCGCAAAAAGTCTGGCCACGGCCTCCCCAACACCTCGTCGACCGACGTTCGAAAAGTTGTCACCACGACCGACCCTACAAAGTACAAGCGACCGGTCATGACTCGACGACACACTCCTCAAAAGCTCGGCCGGAGCCACCGCGAGCGAGAGCGAGAGCGAACGGAATCATGGGAAGACGAGAGGGAGAGTTTTCCTCAGTTCTGGTACGTCTCACGTCAGCCCAGATTCCCCCCTCCCCTTTCCTTTGTCCCATCCTCCTGGCAATGGTTCTTCCTCATGACGGTTCCTTGCTTTTTTGCCCTGGCAATCCGTTTGCAAATGCCGTCATGCTCCGCCCTAAACCCCTGGCGCCAGAAGTCGGGAAGAACCAAAGTGCGGAGGAAGACGGGACTCATTGTGAGAGAAGGAACTCGGCGCTAACCGCTCGTAATAGCATGACCTGCGAAAAGCAATTCATTCCTCATGATGACATGTTTTTGTATTGCTCCGACAAGTACGTTGCAAACCCTCCACTCCAGCAGTGGACCTCTGCGCCTCCTGGAACTTTGATGCTAATAATATCGCAATAGTTGCCGGAGAGTTGATCAGCAATCAGCGACGTCACAGGCCACCTCTTCAGCCCGTCACTACGCGTCAAGTAACTATCCGTTCTACTCGGCCAACAACCCGGAGCCCAGGGATATTGTCCCTCGAGCGTCGCCCTCGCGGCCCAGCTCGATGCTCGTGAGTTCCCCGCCGGCGACACCGGGTGCCGGGACGGCAGCCTACCAACACACTTCGGCGATTTCGGCCCTCCGGTCCCTCAATGTCCGGCCACCAAGCCCGCCGTCCCCGACAGGCAGCTCTAGCAACCTGTGGCCTTTTAGCCGTAGCGCTGCAACCAGTCCCCACAACTCCTACACTCGCCCTTCGGCAGCGTACTTTTCGTCGACGTACGACGGCGGCTACTACGGAGGTGGCAGCGGTGCGTACACATACGACATGTCCTCGGGTGGCATGGATCGCCCGCTACCTTCGCGACACCCAGGCACCTACTCGCGACCCAAGAGCATCGAGCTCGTGACGCCCATGGTCGGCAGGTAAAGGATAGGGGCAATGCAACACCCCATGCGCTCACACCCACCGTCGGCTGTTCATCGCTGTCACTTGCCGCCTTTCGGCCCTGCGTGAACACTGGTTCACTGGGACTGACAGGAGGGTCAACAACGGTGTGGTTGTACAGACCCAGCTGAAGGGCGGAGAGAGCTGCGGGGGTGGTCTTTTGCGACAGCTACCCCCATAGTGTCTCGCAGGCGCGGCCTCGGACGCAACCCCGGCTTCGGCGGTTGATGGACTTGACCGACATGGCTGATCACGAATCCACGACTTGCGGGGTTACAGGGGTTATTGTTGTTCGACCCTTGCCCGGGCGAGAGACATCGGACAGCCTGTTTCCGGTAACCAGTTCCCACATTGCACCAGAGGAAGCACAGAACGCGGCGCTTTTCGTGGGCTTTTCTTGTCTTTTTCAACGGAGTACCTACCCAATATTCTCTTTTTTTTTTTTTTTTCCTCTTGTCATTACTACCTACATCATGTATCTTGGGATGGACCCTGTCGACTCACGGCTTCATCGACGGGTCGTTTCCCTGGCGCTCAAAAGTTTTTAATCTCGCATATCATGTTTACACCGGAGTTGGGATGGCCACATTTGATTTTCGTTTCTTCCATTCTTCCTCGGGCGTGTCGGTAATTTCCTCGACGATCCCCCGCCTTTTTCGCAACCCACCCCTGATCACTGATCACGCACAAAGTCGCACACACGGACTCTCTTCATGTCCTTGCACGGCGCCGGACAGGGTCAGGCCCCCCCGACACTGCCGCGAGCTAGTGGGAGGTCGGTGATCACCTGGGGTAAAGGGTTCGCTTCCTCCTGTTTCTCCTCCTCTACCTACCTTCCTCTTCCCTCCTCCGTCCCCCTGAGGTTTGCCTTGCCTTGGCCTTTGCGAACGGCAACTGATGGCACAACACTCTTGGCACAAGGAGGAGAGACGAGAGACATTCGCCATGCATGCCTCGGTCCGTACTATGTACAGACTTGCATGCATGGACCTGGCACAGCATCTATTGGTATTAGCATTGATTAGCATGAGCATAGCATACGGTGGGCGGTTATCTCGGGCGGTTGTATAATTTGTTACTACGTTCTCATCTTCATCCTTATTCTCATCGTCATCGTTTCTACCTATTACATCACGGGTCTCTTTCTGTTGTTTGTTTGCCTATTTCTGCATCCTACACACTACCTACCCCCTTTGTCGGCGTCTGGATCACCCCTCAGTCTATTCCCGTGGTCACTTTCTTGTTTTTTTGTCTCAACAATTGCACACGCACCCTCATACGAACGGACACAACGGGTCACCCGGGTGCTCTTGGTTTTACAGGTTGGGAGGTTATTGTCTTTTTTCTGCAACAGGAAGCATCAACAGCACCATGCCTTTTTTTCCCTTCCCCTTTTATGACGAGGGACGCGTCAATGGGTCGTTAGTACGCATGTATGAATTACGCATGGGTTCCGTCCTGTCTCTCTTGCGCACGTATCATGGGGAGGAGATGTTTTGCATTGCATGAATACACCTGCATATATATATACACACAGACAGCGATACATTATTGAGATACAAGCTATACAATACAAGTCAATTAGACACACACAAGCATTACACTACCTACGTCTTACGCTTTGATCAACCGAGACGAAAATGCAGATCAAAGCCGGGTCTATGAGCTAGTCTTGTCAATGCCGTGTCCCCTGGTTCTCGAATCCCTCTTTGATCTCGGTAGTCAGACTGCATCCCAGCTCCGGAGATGCTCCTATGATCAACACCAACGTGTCAACTCCGGCATCCAACCCCAACAAGGGTCCAATTAGCCTCTTACACCTTGCCCCCTCCCGCCGTCCTCGCTCGGTTTTGCCTGCCCGTGTGCGATATTACCGCTCCAGGAAAGCCTCCGGGCCAGCGTTCAGCCAACCACCGAACGCATCCTGCACCCCTCCCCAGCGGTTTTCACCCACGCTGCCGGTGTTTCCATAGCGTCCCTCCCCCGGATTTCCCCAGGTTTTTCCCACCCTTGGCCCCCTTTCTTCCCCAGACTTTTTGTTTTTGTTTTGACATATTGGCCCCCCCTCCCCTTCCCGCCACGACATGGAAGGCAAGGCCAGAGCATTAGCAGGTGCGTCGTTATCCCCCCCGCCTTTAACCGGACACGTTGGGACGGAAAGGGGGGGGTGAGAGATTGTCACGGTGCTGCGTAATGGTAATGCTTGTTGGGGCGCGGGGGTTGCGTCATGTGAGCGGGCACGCGGTTCCGGGATTCTCCTCTCGTGAGGGACCTGGTGATGTGGTGGTTTGAAGGGGGGTGCGTGATTGTTCGCGTGATTCTGTGTGAGTGGTGAGACTGGGCTTGGGGGGGGGGAAG
>JABFFI010000609.1:0-21131 GCA_013623725.1 Fusarium robinianum | reverse complement strand
TTTATTATAATAATTATTAGGTTATGAGGTATAAGATATAATGCCTTTAGTATATTATTATTATATTTTATTAGATTACTTTAATTCTTATAATTAGGTTATAATAACGCTTAATTATCTTAAAAAAAATATAATTCTTAAAATTATAAATAAATATTAAAATTAAGGGGGGTTCTTTCTTTTATTAATATTGATTTTAATATTTTAGGCTATAGGCTATTATATAATATTAATTTTAATAAGCTTATTAAAATTTTATATTATTATTAAGGAAATTAAATATAAATATATATACTATATAATAAGGGCCTTAATATTTATTATTATTTTTTATTTTCTTTTTTTATATTTAATCTAAGCCCTTATACTTTATTATAATATAAATATTTATATTTATTTCTTTAATATTATTTTAAGCTTAAAATATATAAAGAATAATAATATAAAGTCCTATTTATATTTTCTTTTATACTTATTAATTGATAAAAAAATAAAAGCTTAAAAATCTTTAAAAGGATATATTTATAAAATTATTTATTTAATTAAAGAATTATTAAATCTTAAAGGAAAATTTTATTAATATTAAATTTTTAAAAAAAAAAAAACTTCTAATTTTATTTATAATTTTTAATTCTTATTTAAAGCTTAGATTATTAGGATTAATCTTACCTCTTAAAATAAAAAGGACCTTAATAATCTATTAATATTATATATTATTAGGTACCTAAGTAAATTAAATTATTTAGCTTTTATTAAAATAATAAAAAAAGATCTAAAAAAAGTAATATCTAATATTTATTAGAAATTTAAAACCTATACCCCTTCTTTTAATTCTTTATCTTTTCATTATTATAAATAGAGTTAAAATATTAATATTTTATAAGAAATAGGAAATTTTAAAATAAATATTATATATAATAATAAAGAAGATAATAATAATAATAATATTAAGAATAATAATATTAAAAATAAAGATAATAAGAATAATAATAAAAACTTAAATAAAAGCCTTATTATTATTAAAATTATAGCAATAGCTTTATTTTATTATTAATTAGCTCTTAGGTATTAAATAAATCCTTAAGTTAATTTAAAAAAAATAAAATATAAATAAAAGAGGTCATATATTATTTTTCTTATTAATAAAATTAAGATTATCCTTAGCTTAATTTTTTCATTAAATAATAAAAGGGGAATATAAAATAGATTATAATAGATTATATATTATTAGGCCAGGTAACTCTTATATCTCCTTAAAAACATATTTAAAAAATAAAGGCTATCTTTTAAATTATAAATAAATTTATCTTAATTTATAAAGACCTATTAATTCATAAAGGACCCCTAAGATTAGCTAAATTAATACTCTAAAAGTATTAATATTATCTTTCTCCTTCAATTTTCAAGCTAATTTAATATAAAATTAAATTAAATTTCTTTCTTTTAATTTTTAAAGGAAAAAAAATTAATTATATTTTTATTAATTAGATTATAATATATTTAACTTTATAATTATAATAATTAATTTTTTTATATATAACTAAAAATCTATATAGCCCTTCATTTATTATTATAAATGTAAGGGAGGAGAATCTTATAATATTTTATAATTAATATTTTAATATTTTTTTTTTAATTTTATTTAAAGAGATCTCCAGTTTAAATTTAAATAGGTATTTAAATTAATTAAAACTTATTTATTATTACCGTATTTATTAATATTTAATATATTTAAATAAATATAATATTATATATTAAAGCTTTAGGACTTAAAGCTTTAAAGCTTTTTATTATTATAAACCTACTTTAATAAAGAAAAGTAATTTTAATTAATTAATTAGGCCTTTTTTATTTTAAAAATTATTATTTAAATATATTTAGAAAATAAAATTATTAATCTTATATAAAATAATCCTTAGATATAAAATATATTTATTATTAATAGGCTTATATTATTTAATATTCTTATATTAATAGACTTATTATTTTAAATTCTTAAGGTCTTTAATAATATTTATTATAAAATAAATAAAAGGAGAATAATATATAAAGAAAATTAATAAAAATAATTAATTTCTTAAAAATATATTAAAAATAAATAGGTCTTAAAATATCTCTCTTTAAATTATAAAATAATATTATATTTAGTTTTATTTATTATATATATAAATTAATTTTTAAGCTAAAGATAATTACTTAGATAATTTTTTATTTGTTTTTTAATATAAATTCTATACTCTTTTTTAATTTATAATTATTAAATATCTTACCTTATAATTATTTAAATTTACTTAGTAATTAAGAGGCTATTAAATTCTTAACCTATTCTCTCCCCTTTTATTTCTTCAGTCTATTTTATAAATACTTTAACTCTTTATTATTATTATAATTATTATTAATACCCCTAGCCTATTATAAGAGGACTCTGTTTTTTATTATTATCTCTTTTTAATTATATTTTTAGGTTTACCTAAGGATTTAAGTCAGGCTTTATTATAAATATTTAAATATTAGATTTCCTAAATTACCTTTAGTCTTAAGCTATAATTAATTAATTAGCTCTTATAAAGCCTTATTATATTTAAGGTAATATTATTATAAGCTTAAATTTATATTTATAGGTTATTTTCTTAATATTCTTAGTTTATTATATATATAATAAAATTAATAAAATTAATACCCTTAAAGCTTAAATATAAAGCACTTTTTCCCTTATTAAGCTTAAAATAACCTTAAAACTTCCTTATAAGATATTCTTTATCTCTATTTTTATTTATTATAATTAAGTTTATTTCTAAGAGTAAATATATTAATAATTATATAATCTTTGATATATCTCTTATATTATATTTTTCTCTTATATTATATCTTTTATTATTATTATTAGCCTTAATAGCTAATAGGCCTATTTTATTTTTATTATTTAATTATATATCTATTAGTCTCCCTTTAAATAATGAATATATTTAAAAATATAATAGCCTTTAGAAATTCCTATAAAATAAATAATTAAAATTAATTAAATTCTTAATATAATAAAAGTCTATTTATAATATCTTAATTTTTATTCTTTAAATATTAATTAATAATATAACTTAGATTATTTCTTAGATTATTTATATTATATTTCCTTTTAATAAGAAAAATAATAACTTTTTTATTAATAATTTTAATAAAAAGTTTATTAAGAATTATCTTAATATCTAGTTTTTTTACATTATTATAAAAGTAATCTTAAATAGTTTAAATAAAGGCCTTATTTTTAATTATAATAAAGAAAATAATATTTTTGTTTTTTTAATATAATTTACTTTTAAGCTATTTAAAGAGGGATGAGTTATATTAAAATATAATAATATAAAACCTATTTTTATATTTTCTTATAAATTTAATAGTATTTTCCTATAGGGATAGTTTATAATGTAAATAAGTAAAGATAATATATAAACAATTAAGATAATATTTTTAATTATATTTATATAAAACCTATTTAAAGTTATAATAAACTTTTTTTAAAGGGGGAATATATAAATTATAACAAAGAGTAATTATAAATTAAATAAAAGCTTATAAGCTAGAATAAAAAGGGGCTAAAAAATAAAATTAAAATTCTTATATTATAATTAATTTAAAGATAAATTTAAAGTAAAAGAGCCTAATAAGTATTCCTAGAATAGCCTTATAAATATTTAAATATTTCTTTTTTTCTCTTCGAGATTTTCTCCTTAATATTTTAATAGGGATTATAATAATAGTTTTAAAATAACTATTATATATTTTATTAGGTAACTTTACCTTATATTAAAGCTAATTAAATAGTATTTATATTAAATAATAATATTAAAATATAATATTATAAGGTCTAATAATATAAAATTAATGTTTAAAATTAGACTAAAATAGCTATTAGGAGACTATTATATTTTTATTTTATTCCCTTCCCTAAGGTCTATTTTATAAATACTCTCTTATTATAATAATTATATTTATTATTAATATACCTAATTTATTATAAAAAGAGGATTTCTTTTTATTATTATCTTTTTTTAATTATATTTTTAAATCTTTTTTAAAACTTCAGTAAGGCCTTATTATAATATAATTAATTAAAATCAAGATAGGATTTATTTTTCTTTATTATATATAGGCTTAAGGTTTAAAATAAGCTACCCTAGACTTACCTATATCTTAAAAGAAATTTAAATTTATTTAATAATATTATAAACCAGCTTATTATAAGAAAGTTCTATAAAATTAGTTTATATAAAACTCTCCTTAATTACTTTTATATCCTAAATAGCTTTAATTATAAAATAGCCTTAAAAGATATTTATAAACTTAGATTATAAAGATTTAAAATAGCTATTATCTTAAATAATAATATTAAGTCATTATTTATTTATTTCTCCCTTTTTTTTTAGAATACTTATAACTATAAAATATTTAAAATATATTTAAGAGATTTAAAACTCTTTATTTTTATATTTCTGAATATATTACCCCCCGTCTAAAAACAAGTTAATGATATTAAAAAAGGTAATTTTTATTAAATAATTAAAATTAATTTAAAAAACTTTATAAATAATAAGAAATATTTAAATAAAAGGCTCTCTTATTTAAATTCCCTATAGCTATAAAGTTAAATTTCCCTTTAAATATATAATAAGCTTATTATTCTTAATTATAAGGTATTAAATTTCATTAATTAAGTATAATAATATAATATTATAATAATAATAAACCTTAGGGTAAGGTATATATATACTAATTTTAAAAAAGATCTTATTAATATACTTAAGAATTATTATAAATTAACAATAATATTTAATAAGTTAAAGTTATTTAAATATTATTATTTATATTTTATATTTAATATTAATTAAATAATCCTTATTAAGGCAATAGAAAAATATAATAAAAGCTATAAATATATTTAATTAAATGCCTTATCTAAGACTTTTTCAAAATATATTACTTATAATAATAAATATAATAAGGAAAATACTTAATTTATTATTTATATCTACCTTATTAAATTTTCTAATAAAAGAAACTATTATTTTATTATACCTTTAAAATATGATCTTAAATAGCCTTATTTTAAAATAAATAAATTTATATAATTAAATAAATATTTATTTTAATTATTATCTAAATAATTTTATATAATTTATATATAATAGATTAATAAATATAAATAAGGTTCTAGAGTGGCCTATTAATCTAAGCTAAGAGATAAAATATAAATAAAAACCCTAAATTATATATTTTATATAAGTCCTTTTAAAAAGGGCTATAAGTTTTTAATTTTTATTGATATTATTTAGTGGTATGAGTGATATATTATTTAATTATAAAGGAAAGCTTACTTATTTAAACTTAAAAGTAAAATAAATATAAAAGGTTTATTTTTAATAATTTAAGTTTATATTATATAATATTTTTAAATACTTATATTTAAATATGAATTACTTTTTTATTATAAAAGAAATTTCTCTTTTTAAATATTCTCTTTTATTTATATAAAGTTAATTAAAGTTATTATTGAAGGGGATTTTTATTATAAGTTATATATTTTATTATATTTAGAATTATAAATATATTATTTACTTTTAATTTAATAACTTGAGGTTCGTAGTATTTTATAATATATTTAATATTCTTATTTATTATTTTAAAAATCTTAAATAAAGATAGCTATATTTAATAAGATTAAGCTTATTATAATCTATTATAAAGAGATTATTTTAAATATTAATTTTAAAAATAATAATTAAGAGATAAATATTATAAAGCTTTTAAAAAATATTTAATTAAATTTTTTAATAAGTCTAATATAGGCTAATAAGACCTTTAATTAAAAATAATAACTTTTAGCTAAATAGTTTTACTTAAGAGAGAAAGGCCTAAATATTTAAAATACTACCTATCCCACTTAAAAATATATATTTAATTATCTCTTTTTTATATTTAAAAGCCTTATAAACTACTTAATATTTAAGCTAAAGTTTTAATTTAATAGGCTTATAATATCCTAAAGAAAAAGAGCTATAAGTCTATTATAACTATTAAATTTAAAAGATAATTCATTAGCCCTAAGATTAATTATTTATTTTATAAATAAAAAATAATTAGCTATATACTTTATATATTAAAGTTTAAGACAATAATAAATATAAAGTTAATAAGATTATAAAGGTAATTAAAATTATCCTAATTGATATTACTTTACTTATAAAAAAGGCTATTAGGCTTTAGCTCTTTAAATAGTCTTATAAAGGCATTTTAAAAGCCTTAGGGTTTAAAATTTTTTAAAATACATATTAAGGCATTTTTAAAATACTTATAATAAGTAATATATAATACTTATAGTAAGTAATATATAATATTTATAATAATTATATTAAGTTAGGCTTAGGTAATATTTTAAGAATAATTATTATTATATATAATAATATTTCCTTAATAATAAGGTAAAAGTATATATATAAATATAATTAAAATATAATAGATTTATAAATTCAAAAAGATTTTATTATTTTTAAAAATAAAAATATAATAATATATAAGTTTTTATTAAAAAATTATAATATTTCTCTTAAGAAATTCCTAAGGAATAATTAATATTAAAAAGTATTTAGGCTTTATTATAAATATTTATTAAAAGAAGAGATAAATAAAATATTAAAGAATTTAAGTAACTTTAAAATTAATTAAAAAGGTAATTATAAGAGTTTTATTTAAATTATAAGAATTAAAGTTATTATTATAATAAAGGGTAAAGAATAGCCTCTTTAAATCATATTTAAAGCTTAATTTTAAAAAGTAAAATAAAATAATTATATTTAAGGAGATAATAAGCTAATATTAATTATAATATAAATATTAATTTTAAAATTAGGCTAAAATTAAATAACAATAAAACCTACCTTAAGTAAAATAAGAGGCTTAAAATAATTACCTTTATTTAATTAAAGTAATATATAATTATAAATTAATTTATTATATTTATAATCTTAACTTTATTTATTCTATATATAATTATATAATTCTTTTTATTTTATTTTACTTTAGCCTTTTTTATTAAGACTTATATTTAAATATTCTAAGAGGAAATAATTAATTTTACTCTTTAAGCTAAGGGTCTTATTAATATTAGATTAATTAAATTTAATTTATATTATAGCCCTTAAATTATTAAGGCTACTTATATAATTATTATAAAAATATTCTATTATAATAAAATATTTTATATACTAATAATAATTATTTAAATAAAAACTTTTATTATTGTATTTAATTTAATATTAGAAATAATTAATTTTATTACCTAAATAAATATTTTTCTTAGAATATTTAATTTAATTTTAATAATAATTCCCCTTACCTAATTAAACCTTTTAATATTAATTTTGAATTATTAATTATTAAATATCTTCTTTAAATTTACTTTTATTCCCTTAGTTATTAATTTTATAATCTTTAAGGCTATAGCTTTTTATTAAGTAACTTAAATATTACTTTTTAATTTAAAAATTATAATCTTTTATTTATTTATTTTTTAATAAATAAATAAGCCTAATTCTTTATTAAATAATTAAATAACAATTTAAACCCTTCTTTTAGTTCTCTTATTATTAGAGTTTTTTATATTATTTTTATTATTTTATATTATTTTATATATATATAGGCATAATAATTTTTAAAATAAGAGAGCTATTTTAATTTTAATTAGTTATTTAAATTTAGCCTTTAATATCTTAAACTTAATATAATTAGGTTTATTACTTATATTATTATATAAGTCTTACTTTTAATAATATTATATTTATAATTATCTTACCTTTATTTCTTCCCCTCTTATAAAAAAATAATATAGTTAAAAAAGTATTAAAATAAATGTTTTTATTCTTATAGGGTTATATATAATATAAGATTATTTATATTACCCCTTCTTATAATATAAATAAACCCTTTATCTTAAATATAATAAAAGCGCTATATATTTAAATAAATCTCAAATTCCCCCCCTTTTTTTATTTCTCTTAAATTTATCCTAATCTCCCTAAGCTTATTTATTCTCTTTTCTCCCCTCTCCCTTTCTAAACTTAAAAGTATAGCCTTTATTAATTATAAAGCTATTATAATTAAGCTCTTAAACTTATTATAAATATTCTTTTTTTTATTATTTATATTTTATATTAAAGATATTATATATTTATATTTTTAAAATTAAAAAAGTTAAAGATATAAAAATTAAGATAGGATTTTTATTATTTCTTAGTCTTTTAATTATTAATTATTATTCTTTAACTTGATTTTAGCTATTTAATACATAAAGAATTAAGTTAAGATAGTAAAAGTTATTTTTAAAAGGGCATTTATAAAGATTTAGATATTTATAATATAAGCCTAAATTCTCTTTTAATTTATATTATTCTTATTTCTTAATAGATCTCTTATATTAAATTCTTTAGTTTATTTAAATAGAGAGCCCCTAAGTAAAATATAAGATATATAGTCTATCTTATATAATATTAAAATCTTATATATCTTATATATTATAGTTATATAATATAAATAAGCTATTAGGTATATATATATTAAATAGTAAGCCCTTTTTACCTTATATAAGATTCTAATATAATTCTATTATTAATTATTATTATTAATTTATAGGCTCTTTGTTAATCTTAAACTTTAAAGTTTTCTTATAAGTTATAATATAATAAATTAGCTATAAAGATATGATATTAATAGCTTATTTAATTATTTAAATTTATATAAGTTAGTTTTTGTAAAGTATACCTAGAGGTTTTTTTTTTTTATATAGAAAATATTTATCTCTTTATATAAAATAATCTTTAAGTTTTTAATAAATTACAAATATTATCTTAGTACGTTTATATTATAGCTTTTATATAATATAGATATTAATATATAAAAGTGAGATATGTTAATATTTTTTAATAATTATTAATATAAAAAGATATTAAATATATTCTTAATTAATAATTAGCTTTATTATTACTTAGGCCTTTTAAAGGAGTTTAATTAATTATTATAATTATATTACTTTATAAACTCTTGTTATATTTTTAATCACTCTATATTTATATAAATAAGCCTTATTTATTTATTACGCCTAATCTTAATAAATAATATATTTTCTTTTACTTTAATTAAGATTACCTTTATATAAATTTATATAATTTTATTTTTTAGAAAGCCTATAAATAGGCTTAAGTTATTATTAGGAGATTTTATTTAATAACTTAATAATAATATTTAATATTTAATAAAATAATAACTTAAATTAGGGTTTATTAACTTAAAAATATTATAATTAATATATAAGCTATTAATTATATATTTCTAAATATTATATTAATATCTTATTTATTTATATACTTTTTAATTATAAATTAAAGTTAAATATTTTAATATATAATAAATTAAAGAAATCTAAATATATTAATATACCTATTAATTAATAATACTTTTTTAATCACCTCTAAAATTAGATTTTTAAAATTATTATTTAAGTTATAATATATATTATTAAAATTAATATTTAATATCCTAAGAATAATAATAAATTATCCTTTTTATATATATTCTTTATTTTAATAAGATATATTTTAAAGTTCTTAATAACTATAAAATTTTTTAAAGGTACTTTCTTATAAAAGAGAATTATTTTATTTATAAATTTATTAATATTATAATTTAATCCACTTATAGCCGTCTTACTTTTATATTTAATATTACCCTTATCCCTTATAATTAATAGCCTTAATAAATAAATTATTAATTAATAATTTACTAATATATTATATTATTACTAATTATAATACTTTTAAATCTTAAATTTAATATATTTATATAGCTAATTATATTAATTATATATTAAATAATATTATTATAATCCTAGATTCTAACTATTTATTAATATTTACTTATTATTAAATTCGTATTAAGCTATAATAAATATATATTTATTTAATATGCCTTATTACTTTCCCTATAATCTATTTAAATTTAAACTTAAAGGTAATATTATATAATTTATAAATAAAGTATTTATATTTATATTATAATTTAATTTAATTATTTAAATATATTTTATCTTTTTAATAATTAATTATAGTAATAATATTATATAATTAATTAATAAGAAAGCTAAAAGTTAGGAGAGTCTTTTTCTTAAGAAATAAAATTAATAGACTTTAAAAAGCTAAGAATATCCTTCTTATTATTTATTATATCTTAAATTCCCCTTATAAAATATTAATTTAAAATATTAAGAGATTATATCCTATTAAAACTTACTTATTAAAACTTTAAGTATATTTCTTAATGCCTAATTATTTAATTAAAATCACTTTTATACCTTTTAATTATATATTTAATAATAATTTAAATAGATTTAATAATTTATAAATAGGTTTTATAATATTATAAGAAATATTACCTTATAATAAAATATAATTAAATAAAGTTAATTAAAGAATTAAATTAAGTTTAAATAATATTATATTTTAAAGTATTATTATCTTTAAGAGAAATATAATAATATAATAAATAAGAGAGATAAGCATATAAAGACCTTAATATTATCTTATTATTAAATTTAAATATAGAGAATATTTTTAATTAAAGACTTTATTTCTTTAATTGTAATTTATAGGATTATATTAATCTTTTATATTAAATTAAAGAGAAATAATTAAATATATTATTAGCTGATTTTATAAATTATAATTACTTAAAAACCCTATTATAATACTATTTATCATTTATTAATAATTATAAAAATAGGAATTAATAATATAATACTATATAAATATAATTATTATTATCTCACTTATAAAAGATATAATAGCTAATTAATATTAGCCTATAATTAAAGTTAAATTAATAAGTAAAATATATTTAAATATAAATATATAATAGATAAATATTAAAATCACATAAACACTAAAATAAGAGAGTATTATATTTATATTAATAAAACTTACTTTTTATTTATTAATAAGGCAATTAAGCGAATATAAATTTATAATAAGATATAAATATAATAATCTAATCTTTATCACCCTTATAAATAATAAAGCCTATATATTTAAAAGCTTTAAATAGCTAAGAAAATATAATTATTTATTATATATAAGGTAATTTTTTTTTATAATTTTATAATTTTTTTAATATTATTATTATATTAATAAGATATTTTTTTAGTTTTTATATATTATATTTTATTAATTACCCTTTTTATTTAATTAAATAAAATTTATTTTCTTTTTTATTTTTATAAAAAATTTTTTTTTTACTTTTTATTTATTATACTTATTTTTAAGCTTTAATAAGTTTATTAATTATTTAATTATATATTTATAATTTATTAATAATTTTAAGAGAGAGATATAAAATATATTATAAATATAATACTATTTCTTTAATAATATAAATTTATATATTTATTATCTTATTTTATTAAGAACTTTAATTTTAATATATTTTAATATTAGCTTTTTATTTTTAAATCTTTAATTTCTTATAAATATATTAATAAGATTATTAATTTTATATAATTAAGGTTACTAATAAATATTATAATATTTTATTTAGATTCTAATACTTTTTTATTAATATTTTTAGGCCTTATTTTAAATTAAATAGATTATTTTAATTCTCTTTTATATATCTTTAATATATATTTTTATTATTAAAGGAATATATTTAATATTTCTTTAATAATAATTATATAAGGCCTTTATTAATAAGATTTTTATAATAAAATATTTATTATTATTATATATAAATATAGCTTTAATTAGTTATATTATTTATCTCTTTAGTAAGTCTTTAGTATATATTTTAAGATATTTCTTTAAAATTTAATAAGTTTTTTTATTTTATTTATTAATTTAATAATAATATATTATAAAAAATCTTTAATAAATAATTCTTTTTATAAGGTCTTTTTAAAATTTACTTATAATAAGGTTATTTTTATTATTAATAATTTCTTTTAATATTTTAAATTTATATTTAATATATTTATAAAGTATTATTATAAATTTATTTATTTAAAATATTTTTTTAGTAAAAATAAAAAATATAAATTTCATTATTTTATATATAATAATTAGAATTATATTATATATCTCTTTATTTTATTATTTATTTTATAATAATTCTATAATAAAGTTTAAATTAATTTCTTAAAATAAATATATAAGGAGAGATAATAATTATAATATTTTATATAATTTATATCTTAGGATTTTAATATTTTAATAATTTAAATAGATTTATATATAATCTTATATATTATTAATAAAACCTAATTAATAAAACTTCCTTAAGATTAATTCTTAAGTCTTATTTAAGCCTATATATTATAATTTTAAATTATTATAATAATATTAAAAAATCTCTTAATATAAGATTTCTATATTTAAGATAATTAATTTTTATTAAAATTAAAAAGTTTTCTTATTATTAATAAAATAATCTTTATATTTATTAATATTTCCTGAAATCTTTTTAATATATTATTAATATTATAAATTTAAGCTTTATAATTCTTAAATTAATATTTTAAATTATTAAAATAATTAAATATAAAATTTTATTTTATTTTTTATAAATTTTGTTATAATAAAATATAAAATAGATTATTTTAATATAATAATTTTAATTTTAAATAATTTCTTAAGTCCTTATTTTAATACTTTTAAATAAATTATTTAAAAATAATCTCTTATAATTTTAGCCTTTTAGTTTTTTATTATTATAAATATTTATATAATATTATAAATATATTCTTTATTTATATATAATTAATAAAGAATTAAAATTAGGATTATTATATATTAGATTATAATAATAATAAATACCTTAATTATTTAATATTAATCTTTAATTTTAATAATATTCTATTAAAGATTTTTTAATAAATCCTTAATTAGATTTAATTTTTAGGCTAATATAAATAAAATATTTTTATATATAATCTTACCTTTTATATAATTTAATCTTTTTAATAGGCTATTAATAAGGTTTTTTATTTTTAATTAATATTTAATATTAAAATTAAATATTAAAAAATAATATATTTATTAAAATAATCTTTTTTTAAATTCTTTTATTAATATATTAATAATTTCTTTTAATATAATATAATTTATAAAAATAAGAAATTTATTTAAAAGACTTTAAAAATAATACCCTTTATATTTTAGGCTTTTTATAATAATAAGAAGTTTTTATTAGTTGATTTTTTATTAATATTTTATATTAATAAATTTCCTTAATTAATATATAATTAATATTTATTATATTTTTAATTAATAAAATAAGAATATTAAAAATAACTTTAATTTATATATTAATTTTAATTTTTATAGAATATATAAGGTCTTAATATTAAAGAATTATTATTAAATAAAAGGCTTATTTAAGTTCTTAGAATATATCTTTTATTTTTTTTAATTATAGAAATTTATTTATTTTTTAATTATTAAAGCTCCCTTTTAAATACTTTATTAATACGCTTATAATATTTAAATATTAAATAATAAATGTCTAATAAAAGTTATAAAATCCTAGGAATATTTAAATATATTAGAATAATATAAATATTAATTATTTAATAATAAATATTAATTTTAAAGGATTTATTTTAATATCCTTTAGGGAAATAATATATTTAAAAAATATAATAATTTAAATATAAAACTTATATTTTAAGAATCTTTTATAAAATTAGGCTATTTAAAGTCTCTTTAAGACCTTATAAATATTTATAATATATTATTTTCTTCTTTTTAAGAAAATTAAAATATTATTTATATATAAAATATAATATATTTTTAATATATTAATAAGGGCTTAATAAATATAAATTTAAAAAGTTATTAATATATTAATTAATTTAAATAATATAATAATATATTTAAAATAATTATAATATATTTTAAATATTATTTTTTATTAATTTTTTAATTTAATTTATATATAATAATAAATATTCTAAATATTAGTTTTTAAAATTTATTAATTTTTAATAAGATAATTTAATAAATCTTTAATAAAAAATAATAAATATTAATTCTTTATTATAATTTAATTTAATCTTTAATAGTTTATATATAGCCTAAGACCCTTATTCTTTTTAAAAATAAAGAGAATTAATACTTTTATTTTATTTTAAAAGTAATTAATATATCTTATTATTATGTTCTTAATAATATATTTATATAATATCTTATATTAGACTTTATTTAAAGAATATAAGAATTTATAAAGTGGCTTTTTTTTATTAATAATTTTAATAATATATTTAGTTTTTTTAAAATAAAGAAATATTTTTTTATTTTTTTATTAAAAAAGCCTTTAAATCTTTTAAATTCAAAAAGAAAATTTAATATAATATTTTATATAAATAACTTTTTAATAAAATTTAATTCTTATTTAATAAGTCTTAATATAATATATATTATATATATTTATTTCTTATTTTTAATAATCTCTTAAATAAAGCATTTTATCTTTATAGTTTATTTATATAATTAAATATTAAATATAATATTTAAAATTATATCTTTTTATCCTATTAAATATTTAAATAGGATTATATTAGGTCCTTCTTATTAAAGCTTTACCTTAATAAATAAATAATAGATTTTCTTTAGTTTTCTTTTCTTATTTAATAGGAATAAGATAAGCTAATAAATCTTTTTAAATAAATATAATTCTCTTAAAAATCCCTTTAAAATTAAGAAAACATAACTTAAGTCTAATTTTAAACCTAGCTTTATAATAAGATTTATATAAATAAGGTTTATTTTTATTTTTATATTTATAAAGATAAACATTTCTCTTTTAATAAGGCCCTAAAGTATTAGCGCTTTAGCTATATATATTAGGCCTATAGGATCTTTTTTTCTTTTTTTTATTTATTTTTTATTTATTTTATATATAATAGGATTAAATAGTTTTTTTATATTTTCTTATTTCTTAAAGAGTTTATTTATTTTAATATAATTATTTTATTTATTTTTATATTTAGGCTTTATTATAAATTTATTAAAGTCTTATTAATATTCTATTATAAATTTAAATAATAGGTTTTAATAATATATTTTATTTTCTTATAATATACATAAAATAAGCTTAATACTCTTTTTAATTTTTATTTATTTATTTAGCCTAAGAATATTAAATTATTTTATTAAGGTTTATAAGAGGTCTTTATAATTAATGTTTAATATTTCTTATAATACTAATATTAAGGCTAAGTTAATATTCTTTAATTTTAAAAGATATATTATATTAATATATAACTTTCTTTATTTTTTTAATATTATATTAGCCCTTCGCGATATTATATTAAATAAAGCTCTCTTAAGAGCTTTAAGTTAAAGGCTTAAAAAATAAAAGCTAATTAGCTAAGCCGCCGTTATATAGGATAATCTATTATTAATTTAGTTTTATTTAAGGCTTTATTTATATTCTTATTTAACATATATAAATAATAATATAAGGTTTATAAGTTATTTTAGTTAATATAAAGAAATAATAAAGACTTATTAATAATAATATAATTATATATAACCTTATATTATATTATATAATTAAAATTTTATATTAATATTATAATAATTAAATCTTTTATCTTATTTTATATCTATAGCTTAATAGTATTTTAAGATTTATTATTATTAATTTACTTTATAATCTTTATAAATAATTTCTTTTTTATAATAATAGGCTTTAAATAATTTAATATAATCTTATAGGCTATCCTATAATTATAAATAAATATTAGGCTTTTATTTTTAATTAAATATATATAAATATCTACTTTATTAGATTTTATTAATAAAAGCTTAATTCTTTATTTAAATATTACTTATTTATTTAATTTAATTTATTATTATTATTATTATTTTTTATTATTTAAATTCTTTTCTTTAATTAGATTATTATTATTATTATTTTTTTTTATTATTTAAATTCTTTTCTTTAATTAGATTATTATTATTTAAATATATAAAATCTTAAATATTATTATTAAATTATAGCCTTATATATTAATACTCCTTATATAACTCCTCTTTCTTTTTAAATAAAATATAAAATTTCTTAAATAAGATCTTTTATAATAAATTTCTTAAAATAATTAATAATATTCTTATTATTTATTTATTTATATTAAATTATTATTTTTAAACTTTTAATTATATTCTCTTAATAAAAGAATTATTTCTTTTTATAAATAATTCTAATTATTTTAAAATAATATTATTATTAAATATTTATAAAGTTAGCCTAAGATTAAAGTTATTTAAAATAATATTTTTTATTAGTTCTTATAAATTTTATTAATAATTTAAATTTATTAATAAGCCTTAGCCTCTTATAAAAATTAAAATAATAATTATATAAAAAGTTTTTTTAATATTATCTTTTAATTCTTTTATAACTTTATTTATTTTTATATCTTTATTTCCTTTAGCTATTATTAAAGCTAAATAATCTTATAAAGATAATTAAATATTATAAATAAAGCCTTAAGATATTATATATATAATAATTACTTATTATAATTAAGTAAATTAATAAAGAAAACTTTAAAAATAATATTAATAAAAAATTAAAATAATAATAATAAAATTAATAATTAATTATCTAATTAATTAATATTTTAAATATATAGATTTAATTTTAAATATTTAATAATTAAAAATAATAAAAGATATTATTAAATTTAAATATTTTTTAATATTAAATAAAACTTTAAAAATAAAACCTTAATACCTAAGGTATAAAGAAAAGCTCTTTTCTTATATTTAATTAAAGTATTAAATATTATATACTTGCTAATATTATATTATTAATTACATTTATAAGGCTCTTATTAGCTAACCTTTAGCTTATAATTTAGCTAAAGCCTAAGAAAATAATTTAAAAGAGATAATTTAATTAATTTATAAAGAACTTATTAAATTAAAAATTCCTTTAAATTTATAAAAAATTACTTTTTAAGTTAATATATAAAGTTAATATTATTAATACTTAAAGGTATATTTTAATTTTTAAATAGATATTTAAATATACTATATTATTATAATTTAAATATAACTTAATTATTTCTTTTTTATATAATTTTTATTTATTTTATATTTTTAAAATCTTTATTCTCTTATTATAAGTTATATGGCTTATTTTATTATATATTTAAAAATATTAAAATAAATAAAAATAATTATTAATTTATTAATAATTATATTTTTTTTTATTAATTAAATTAATATAATTAATTAAAAGAAGCTTATTATAAGCTTAGATAATAATCATATTAAATAATAATTAATTTAAAATTAAAATATTTGAATTATTAATATTATTTTTTTTAATTTTATATTAGGCTATTTTAATTTATAATAGCTTTATTAAGGCTTTATAGCTATATAAAAAGTAACTTAGGCGATTTTTAATATAAAAAAATATAATATTAAATATAATAATAGAATCTTTATTTTATATAAATAAAATACTTTATTAGGCTATAAATAAATAACATTAATTAATAAAAAATAAAATAAAAGATAAGAGAATTTATAATAACTTATATATAATAAAAAAGGAAAAAAAGAAAAGAAAATAAATAAATAAAGAAATATAAATTAAATTAATAAAAGGGTAATTAATCTTTAAATATTAAGCTATAATATTATCTTTATTTTACTTTTATTAAGTAATTAGGGTTTACATAAAGTAAATTAGCCTTTATCTCTTAAAAAATAAAATAAGAAGTTTTATTATAGCTTAAATTAGGCCCTTTTATTATACCCTTAGCTTAATATTAAAAGGTAAAATATTAATATAAATAGCTTTAAGGGCCTATTATTAATTAATTTCTTATTTAATTATATTCATTATATAAAATTATTATTAATTAATATATATCTTATATTAAGAAGAAACTTATTCTTTTAATTATATTTTTAAAATATAATTAAAATCTCTATTTTAATTTCCTTTAATCTCCTTTATTAGCTATTAATATAAACTTATTTTATTTATTATTATATTTATTATAGAATTTATTTATTTATTTATAATTTAAGGTTATAAAAATTTTAATTTTAATTTAATTATTAATAATAATTATTATAATAATATAATCCTTATTATTAATTAATAATAATCTTATAATTTTAATAATTATATTTTAATAAATATAAATATAATTTAGTTTTTTAAATATTTTATTTTATAATTTAAATTTAATTAGAAATTATAATATAAATTAAAAATAAGAGAGATAAAAATATATATTCTCTTAATATAACTTTCTCCTTATAAATTAATTATTATTCATATTATTATCTTTTTTAATAATATATTAAATTAGTTTATAAAAAGATATATTAAATCTTTTCTTTTTTAAAAAATAAAAGCCTCTTATTATATTATTTTTCTTATTTCTTATAATTTAATTTCTTTATTATTATAATCTTTATAATTTAATATTAATAATTATTATATATTAATATATAAAGGGAGCTTAAATATAAATTATTAGGCCTATAACTTTAAATTACCCCTTATTAATTTCTTTATTATTAAATATATTACTTACTTAATATATAATATTAAGGTATTATAGCTTTAATAGTCTTATATTTATTATTTTAAAATTTTAATTAAAATAATCTTAATAATAATATTTTAAAAGTCCTTTTATAAGGATTTCCTATTAAAGGTATAAATTAATTTATTTAAATATAAATATAGCTTAAACTTAAAGAAATTATAATAAAATAATAATCTTCTAACCTTTAAAATTAAGAAAATAAGAATATATGATTACCTTTATATTAGTTTTTTTAATATATTAATTATATATTATTTAATATAATAAGGCTATTATTTAGCTATAAATTTAGGCTATAAATATAAATATAATTTAAAATCCCTTATTATATTTTAATATTAATTAAAAATTTATTTATTTTTAATTTATTTTAAATAATTATAAATTACCTTTTTTAATATTAAATTATTAAAGCTTATATTATATTTAGCCTTTCTCTTTTTTATATTTATTTTTTTATTTTTATTAAGTTTAATTATTTATAATTATAATAAATATATTTAATATAATTAATTTAAAAGTAATTTATATTTAAGTTAATAGTCTTAATTCTTTTCTTTATTAAATATAATTAACTTTCTTAGTTTTAAATAATTTTTATAAGGTTTATATATATTATTCTTAATATAATATTTTTATAAAATATTATTATAATTTAAATTTATTAAAGTTTTTATTTAATATATTATTTTAATATAATAATTAAATTATTATAATTATTTATTTCTTTTTTATTATAATTAAAAAAAAATTATAATTAAAATAAATTATAATTATTAAATATATTAAAGTAATATTTAATATTATTTTTATAATAATCTTAAAGATATTAATTTCCCTTAAATTTACTTATATTATATTATTTATTTTTTAAGTTATTATTATTAAACCTAATATTATTATTACTTATTATTATAATATTAAATAATTAATTATCTTTATTTAATAATAAATAATAATATAGCCTCTTAGCCTTATTATTATTAAGGGTATAATATTAAGAATATAAAATAATATAATATCTTTAATATTTATTTATTTATAATTATATAATTAAAAAAATAAAAAGAATATTTAAATAAAAAATAAAATAAATTTTTAATATATTTGAAGTAATTTATTTTTTATAAAATATAAATCCTTTTATTATATTTATATTAAAATATTATTAATTATTTTATTAAGATTTCTAAATATTAGGTTTTAAAAGCTAGTTAATAAAGTTATATTTATAGCTTATATAAAATTAGAAGTCTTTATAATAAATATAATAAAATAATTTAAGTAATTTAATTAATTATTAATCTTTTATTATATTAATTAAGATTAATTATAATTTATTAATAGCTAGTTATTAATATTTTAACTTAAAATAATTTAATAAATTAATTTTATTATTAATTTAATTTATTTATAAATAATAATAAAAAGGAAAATAGGAAAATAAAATAAGACTTATTTTATTTAAAATTAAATAAAAAGGCTAAGATTAAAATAAAAAAAAAGAAAATATAAAATAAAAGAAATATATATAATATTTATTATCTTATATTAATAATCTAATAGCTATTAGAATTTAATTAACTTATAATTTAATAAATAAGTTCTTAAACTTCCCTTTAAAATAATAATAATATAATTAAATATATTAATTTAAAAAAAAAGGTAAATATTAAATTTAAAAAATATTATTTATATTATAGAATTTTATATTTATTTAAAAAATAAAGGTTTAAAATTAAAAAATATAATAAAGATTTATTAATAATTAATAAATTTAAAATATAATATAAAATTAAAAAATTTAATAAAAATATTTAAATTTAAAAAAATAAATAAATAATTCTTTTAATTTAATATTATTATTAATATTTTAAATAAGAAATTAAATTTTTATTTTAAATTATAATTAAAAGAAATATTTTTAGCCTTATAATAAATAATTAATTTATTAATAATTTTTAATTAATTAAAATATATATATATATATAATTTAAATATATAAGGAATATTTTATTTATATATTAAAATATTAATTTATAATTAATTTCTTTATTTATTATAAATAAAATAAGCTTTTAATAAAAATCTTATTTTTTTTAAATTATAATAAAAAAAGATATTTAATTTTTAAATTATAATAAATATTAAATATAAAAAAAAAGATTAAGTTATAATTTAAATAATATATATTTAAAATAAAATTTAATTAAGGCTAATTTATTTATTAAGAGAAACTTTTAATTTATCTTTTAATTTATTAATTATTTATTTTAAAAATAATTAAATAATATTTAAATAATAATTAAAAAATAAATAGCCCTAAGTTATAAAATTATATTAATTTTTATTTATTTATATTAATTACCCTTTATAAGGGAACCTAATATATTTAACCTATTATATATTATATTAATTATATTATATTATATTATTATATCGCGAGTATTATTAATCT
>JABFFI010000607.1:0-42563 GCA_013623725.1 Fusarium robinianum | reverse complement strand
TGGTTGAGATCGGGGACTCTGTCACGAGGGACAATCGTCATCGGAGGGTGGGAGACTGGGGGGGTCACTGCATTGATATCGATAAGCCCCCCACGCGCAGGTGGTGACATACCTGATTCCACAGCTATATGCATGTGCATATCTACTATGTCGGGTAGCATCGAGAATGCTCTAAGGTGTGTAAGGTTGGAAGTGTCAAACCAGGCAGGTACCTAGGTAGAGAATAATGCAATTGTGAGCACAGAATCAACATCTTTCAGAAGATTCCGGTGATGGCCCCTCTCATGAGCCATGTTTTCCCTCAAATTGCATCAATTGATCCCTATGGACTGAATAGTCTCTCTCCATGGCTCTGACCGCCTTCATGGCAGACATGGCAGACATGGCATGAGAGCCCATCGAGAATCGTACTTAACCTCAACGAAAAAGAGCCGTACCTTGTCAAAATTCAAGATTAAAAAATTAGATTATAAACGTATTTGCATAATCAATGTCTTCAAAATCAAACGGTCAATTAATTACCAAGAATCATAACCAGCAACTCTACCACTTGATTCTCCCTCAACCAGCCATTCTTGGTTCCTGAGTTGTTCAAAAAAGGGTCTGGCTATTTGGCACACCATCTTGCGTATCTAGCACACGAAAGTATGTAAAAGTACCTAAATCGGCCTGAGAAAGGAATAAAAAAGTAGGTAGAATTTTTGAAATTTTATTTTATTAGATGACCTATTTTATTTTAAAAGCAAATCCCCTTCGTAGTAAAACATTCTACATCAGCAAAAGGGTGTGTCAAATAGCCAAGTGCATGTGTCAAATACCTAGCCGGTCCCTTTAAAAAATTTGGCCGCCCACCCACCTGCCAACTTCGACCACAGATCTCATCTGCAACAAACTTTCCCCAACAACAACAACCCACGCGCCCACCCGCAACATGGCATTTGGTGCCAAACGGCCCCGGATAAACCTCCGGCAGGGCCTCGACCGAGACGTATACCAGATCCTTAAAAAGCTCGAGGACGCCAACGACGGCAAACCGTTCAAGTCCATCACCGCCGTTTACGACGCCATCAAGCGCTCCAACTCCAGCCTCAGCCGCCAGAAGAAGCGCCCTCTCGAGGACTCGATCGACCGCGTGCTACAGTTTCGTAAGGAGGAGCTCGGAAACGATTCGGACTCGGAAGCCGGACTCGAGGAGCCTCTGCCTACGAAGCCCGAGGACGAGCGGTTCTTGCTCAATAGGCAGATGACGAAGCATTGGCACCAGGATCCGGCGGCGCAGAGCGCTGGGCCCCAGGTCGTGCCAGTGCAGGACTCGGTAGAGAGCCGTGCAGTCAAGAAGCGCCGTCTACAGGAGGATGGGGAAGAGCGCGCAACTCGCGCTGAGGCGACAACTCCAAAGGCCACAACACCCAAGGCAACGACACCCAAGGGCGCGTTGACGGATGGTCAAGGAGATACGGAAGCCGCACCCTCTGAGAAGCCCGAGAAGACACTATTGAGGAAATCGCAAAAGTCGAGTCGCTACAAGGTCGAGACTCCTTCCGATCCATGGCAGGTCGCGGGTGTTGGCGAGATCTACAGTCATCTATGGAAAAAGACGAGTTCTATGCTGAAATGGCCCGAATTGTACGCGGCAAAGGGCTGGCGAAGGGTTCCCGGAATTGTGCTATCTGGCCCGCCAGGCATTGGAAAGAAGTCGTTGATCAGGTCCCTTGCTGCGAGACTCGAGGTGCCAATCGTGTCGCTCACGGGCTGTTTCGAAGATCTGGAACGTATGGAGCGCAGCCTGAACGACGCAGTTGAAGAAGCCATGCGACTCGCGCCCTGCATCATGCTCATCGAGCAGTTGGATTGGTACATGCCGAAACCGGGAGGCAGCAGCTTCAGCGAGGGTCATCGCCGGGTAGTGACACAGTTCATCCGACAGATGCGACGTATCGAGCAGGACCAAGACAAGGACAGACATATCCTCGCCATGGCTACGACCTCGAGGATCACAGATGTTGACCCTACCGTATTGAAGTCGGGGCTATTTGAGCGGACGGTGCAGATGAGGATACCTGACATCGAGGCCCGGCAGGAGATTCTCAAGATGGTTACCACGGGCACACATCTCGCCGACGATGTCGACTTCAAGGAGCTGGCTAAGATCACTCATGGCTTCGTTGGCGCTGATCTTGTGGATGTCATGACCCTCGCCCAGGAAGTCGCCATAGAGCGCATGGTGTTTCAGGACGGAGAGGATAAACTCTCCCTCGAGCTCGAGAAGCCTCTAGACACCTCAGCTGATCTCATGGAAATCGCCAACAACACCGAACCTCCCGCATCACTCTTCCCAGACGCAGTGCCCGACGACGCCGTCACTCAAGAGGACTTCAAAACAGCCATCAAGGACTTCACCCCCTCCCTCCGCAAAGAGGGCTTTACCGTCATCCCGAACGTGACATGGTCGCAAGTCGGCGCCCTGCAGGACGTCCGCGAACAGCTCGATATGTCCGTCATCAGCCCCATCAAGGACCCCGATCTGTACCGCCGCGTCGGTCTCAGTCGTCCCGCTGGCTGTCTCCTCTGGGGGCCCCCCGGCTGCGGAAAGACGCTTGTCGCCCAGGCCGTCGCCAACGAGGCACAGGCTAGCTTCATCCTCATCAACGGCCCCGAGCTGCTGAACAAGTATGTCGGCGAGTCGGAGCGCGCCGTCCGCGAGCTCTTCAACCGTGCTCGTTCCTCCACGCCTTGCATCTTGTTCTTCGACGAGATGGACTCTCTCGTGCCCAAGCGCGACAGCGCATCCACCGAAGCAGGCACCCGCGTCGTCAACGCCCTCCTCACCGAACTCGACGGCGTCCAGGACCGCTCGGGCGTCTACGTCATCGGTACGACCAACCGCCCGGACATGATCGACCCCGCGATGCTCCGCCCGGGCCGTCTCAACGTACGTCTCTTCGTCGACCTCCCCACGACCACGGAACGCGTCGACATCCTCCGCGCCATCTACCGCACGAACCACCCATCCGCGACGCCCGCGGAGCTAGACCTCCTAGAGGGCGTAGCGCGCGACACGCGATGCGAGGACTTTAGCGGTGCGGATTTGGGCGGCTTGCACGTCAAGGCGGCGGAGAGCGCTCTGAAGAGGTGGCGGAAGGGGGAGAAGGGTCAGTTGGAGATTGATGGAGGGGATTGGGAATCTGCGTTGGCAACGACGTATCGGAGTGTGTTGAATCCCGGGTCGTATAGGAAGTTGGATGCGAAGCTAGGTAAAGCGAATTGAGGGGAAAGAGATGGGAAGGGGGGGTTTTGATGAGCTTCATGAATACAAAGATACTTCCTATCAACTTACACTAAATAGCACATGCATTTAGACAATTCGCTAAATATCAACACTAGGTACCAACCTTTAACTAATGCAAACCCCAACTCCAATTTGTCTCATCATGACAACTCTTCCCCAAAAGCCGCCCTTATGATAAAAAAAAACCCCCAGCCCAAGCCACACCTCGTGGCTTTTTCCCCAACTCGGCCAGGGGTTTTCTTATCGGCGCCCCCAAACGAGAATCGCCGACCTGAGAGCCATCCGGGGAAACGGAAATAGCTCGGTAAATGGGAAAAGATAACCCCGACCGACGCAGGGGTAGAAAGAAAGGAATGCTAGGGAGCATGCATGAAGAAAAGTGAAAAAGAAAAAAACAAACAAGCGAAGGCGTACTGAATATTCGAATGGTCGGGTATTATTTTACTGACTCAAAACAACGCAAAACACAACAGAGCAAATTATATTACGAAGTAGGTATGTACAGACAGACCCGCGGAAAGGAATGGAGACGGAGCTGAGGGTGGAAACGGGCTCGTGTGAGCAGTAAATTGGGGCCCGGGGCTCGGAGAGATTGTCATCGGAATTCAGTTGGCCGGTATTGGTCCCGCGGACAACGGGAGGAATTCTCAATTGAGATAATTAGCGGTCATAAAGGACGTCACTAGTGAAAAATAAGAATGGAACAAGTCCAAGGGTCGGTCAGTCAATGGGTCTGAGATCCACGATGTTGTGGTGAGGAGGGAAATAAAAAAAAATCATCAAGTTTGCAAGTCGCGGGCGGTGGTGAAAGTGAGGATGAAAATAACGTCAATTCTTTTCGTTCTTTTTTCCAACTGGGAAAAAAATAGGTTAAAAAAAAGGCTGGACTTGTAAGAGCGGACCTGTTGTTTTTCAAATCCCTGCTCCGCCCCAACCAACGCCTAGCCTTGTTTTGTTTGTCTGTATCGGACGAAAGACGCATAAAGAGGAGATGGAAATAGGTACAAGCACATGGTCGTCGACTTCTAAGGTGCTGTGGTCTATGGTACAATCGCCCCCTGGCGGTCCCCGTCTATCAAAAAAAGTCGTAACATTACACGCGAGTCTTTGTCGCTTAGGAAGTAGCCTGCTTCATCCAGCTAGAGAGAGAGAGATTGACGTTAGCAATTGATGATGAGAGATGAGGTAAAGAGGGCGTCGACTGCTCAAGGGACACACCACTCAGGCCCGTCGCCGCCTTCCATGGCCATGCGATCAACGCAAGACACATTCCAGAGGCCAACGATGAAGCACCGAGTGAGCTATGAGAGAGGGCCCAAGGGGACAAAACTTACGCAATCAGATCCTTACGATCCTTCTCCTTCTTGAGACCACCAAAGGCCATCTTGGTACCGGGAATGTACTTCTTGGGGTTCTCAAGGTAAGCGAAGAGAGTGTCGTCGTCCCAGGTGATGCCCTTCTGCTTGTTGGCGTCGGTGTAGGCGTAGCCCTCGACGGAACCAGTCTTGCGTCCCCAGAGGCCGTGCAGGGCAGGGCCGATCTTGTTGCCGCCGTCCTTGTCAACGGTGTGGCACTGAGCACATCGGGTCTTGAACAGGTTGGCACCCTTCTTGACGTCGCCTAGAGCATGCGAGTTAGCGACAGGGATTGCGGATCCGGTGCGGCACCGGAGACGAAGCTGAGAGTGAGGGAGGAGTGAAGCGGCGAGCAGGCAAGGGAATGCCAATTGCGTGTGACGAGGAAGAGCGGAGAAGAGAGCCACGATGCGATTAAGAGGCCTTCACCAGACAGAATCTGAGCCATTGTCGAGGGAATTCGTGGTGTCTTGAGTGAGGGCCGGGTCAGGTAAAATGACGCAGGCAACAGGGCAATCTGGCGTGCTGCTCAGCGGTCGCAGTAGCACTCAGACCCCCCTAATTCACCAAGCCAACACTCCCGTGACACCAGCAATCCTCATCGCAAAGCATCCCCTTCTCGCCAGACACTCAATTGGCATCCCATGACGCAGGCAAGACGCCGTCGCTCATCCTCCCTCTGCAGCGACGATCCGGCGCGCGCATGACCAAGAGACGTTGTTGTGAGACTTACCGCCAGCCATTGTGATTGTAGGTGTTGATTAACGGGGGAAAGGTAGTCGTAAAGGTGTAGAGAGGGCGTCGGGCAAGGACGAGAAGAAGGGATCGAGGGTAGACTTTGGTTGGTAATGGAGTGGGTGAGAGAGGATGAAGAAAGGAAGGAGAGAAGAAGGAGGACGGAGCCGGGGAAGATAAAAAAAAAAAAAAAAAGCTAAGGTAATCCCCCTCCAACCAGCCAGTGATGGAAGGACCGCCCCCCGAAAAGTTTATGACAGCATGACACCCAAAAGACCCGGTCACGGCTCAAAGGGCCTCCTTCCTTCGTAACGGGTGTTCGGCAGCCACTTGTGGCTGGAGCTCCTACGACCAATCATATTGCGAGAATTACGCAGACATGCCATGGGTCCTGAGCTCGGCCACGGATGGCCGCCGGTGGCTCCGGGTGAAGTCGGATCATGAGGGCGGGTCCCGCATCGGGGGATCATGTTTTTCCGGCGACCCGGGAGGAAGCAGGAAACTTGGCTGGATGGCAACGAAAAGAAAAGCTTGCTTGGCTTACCTGTTCCCCTGTGACCTCCTCACCGGAGAGAGCCACCAGATGAGCTGAGCTGAGCTGAGCCTCTCTCGAGCACGCTTGCTGCCCTCGTGCTCCTCCGAGGTTTTCGCGGTGGATGCTTCCCCCGTAGCCGGGGTCTACGAGCTTTGCCTTCCCCTCCCCAGATCCGGTTTAGATCAGCGGCCAAAGCGGCAAACGAATCGCGGGGTGGGACCGCCGCTCCGGGAGGGCACTCAACGGCCCTCGGAAAAAATATTCTTCAGCTCACCTGGTCTCGAACATCCATCAACACCACCCACAACCCCAGCATACCAAGACACAGTCGAGGCCGAACGACAAACCACAACTGACGAGGCACGTCATCGGTTTCTCAAAACCCATAACCTACCTCCTTGTAATACAACCTGGTGGGGAAAAGAGAGAACGACGACAATGGGCTCCCGAACCATCATCCCGCGCTTCCTCCTCCCTCTTCAGGGTCCCCTCTGGCGCGGCATTCGCATCCCGGCCTCACAGAACGCCATCCGCATCCGCTTCGCCTCCTCCTCCTCCGGTGGCGCGAACCCCGAGAAGCCCATCGTGTTGGAGAAGCCCGCCCGCTTCAACCCCCCCTCCCACGGCGCCCGCCTCAAGAAGAACCATGTCCCGAGGCATTACGGCCCGGAGCTCACCGCCGCCGAGCGGGCTGCCCAGAACACGAAGAATTATCCCGGGACGATGGCACCGGAAGGCAGCTGGGGACATTTCTTCTGGCATAGTCGGTTGCTGCATACGTTTATCACAATGGTATGTGTCTCTGGTCGAGTCGGTTGTGTCCCAATGGCAGCCCGATTTGCACATCACACCACCCAACCCCAAATGTCAACCCCAATGTCATGACACTCGACGCACAACCCTCGCTAACATAATCCTCCCAGGGCACCCTCTTCGTCCTCGGCCTGTTCACCTTTTTCATGAACTACGCCTACAACTCCCCCTTCAAGGACCTCGTCCCCCCCATCTCCGACCTATGGACCCAGCCCTTCCACTTCTTCGCCGCCTGGAAGAACGTCATCCTCCTACACGAGAAGGAAAAGGGCCTCCGGGCCCAGGAGCACCGAACCCGCCACCTCGACGACGTCGCCAAGCGCCGCTACTTCATGAAGATGCACGGTATTGAGGCCAAGGACCCCGTCACTGTCGTGTTTGGCAAGGGTGAGCAGCGGTCTGAGGAGGAGCTCGAGGCGGTGGCCCTGGGACATGAGCTGCCGCAGAAGGAGGAGGACAAGAAGGTAGAGGAACCCAAGAAGAAGTGGTTTGGTATCTTCTAAAAAGATATCCCTTGATTTATTCAACCCGTTTATAAACAAAACAAAGTATCCATCGGTCGTTTCTCGCCTGATGGGAAGAATATATATCTTCAGACGACCCGATGGTGTACACAATTCAGGCGATTTGCCCTGTGTCTCAACTCAACAATATGATACTTCATATCCATCCTTCTCAAACGTGATTGACCTCGCATACCTGTGGTATATCCTCATTCATAACAACAAGACTTCCGATATGACTTCTCTCTTTCTCTCTTTCTTTCTTTCTTTCTTTCACGACAACTCCACCTCCTCCAAGCCATCCAGAACCTCAGCCGCAACACCCCCCTTCTCCAAAACCGTCTGTATTATCCCATCCAGCACCCCAAACTTCGTCCCTCCCAACGGCGCCTTCCACACGCCTTCGGCCTGCGTATCTCCCTTCTGCTGCTGATGCTGTTGCTTCCCCGTCCCCGTCGTATGCGGCACCCCCGGCGGCGTCAGTCTCGACGGTGGGTCCACCGTCCGGATCGACAGTAGCCGTAGCTCGCGGGCCCCGGTATCGACATCCATATCCCCCTCGGCCTTTGCGCGGCGCGCCTCGGTGACGGACACGGCCAGCGCAGTTTGCGCGACGGCGAGTTCCTCCCTCGCCGGGTCGAAGATGACGTTGTCGCCGATGGCGATGACGAGGAGCGTGATTGGGGGTCGGGAGTCGCTGGCGCTGTTGCCCTCGCGGGGGTACAGGAAGGTCGAGGCCTCCCAGTCGTCGTCGAACATGGGGTCTTCGTCGCCCTCGGATTTCAGCCGTGGGAGACGGGTGGCTAGGAGTGCGAGGTGAGTTGTTAGGGAGAGGAGGGGGAGAGGGTAGGACAGTGGTGGTGAGATGAGAAGGACCTGCGCGCGCGCCGTTAGTTAGTCAAAGATTCACCCATCCATGATGTATATTCCCGCGAGGAGAATGGTCGCAAAGGCCGTAGATAGAGCCCAGGTCCAGCCAGCACTTACGTCAAGGTATAACCGCCAGTGAAACCGCCTGTTGATCCACAACTTCTTCGCAAACTCCCCATCCGCCAACAACGCCTCCCTCAACATCTCAGCCAAGAACACCGTCGACGCATCATCGTCCCTCTGTCCCGGAATCTCCACGGCCAGCTCTAACCATTCGCCCCTTGTCCGTCCGATCTCTTCTTCGCTGCGCTCGTCGTCCCCACCTGGGGTCTTCTCAATCTCCGCCTTCACACCAACGATGGCCTCTGTGCCGTCCGCAAAGTGCACTCGTGCGCTGCCATTCGTCCCTGGTAAGACGCCCGTCTCGGCGGTGAGCGGGCGGAACTGGTTCGGTGTGCGGCCGTCGGGTCGGATAGGAGGGTTGAGAGACAGGGACTGATGGATCTTCGCGAGCTCGGCGGGCGAGAATTGAGCCTGCTGGGTCGCCATAATGAGGGTTATGTGGCCTAGTACCGGGCTCGTGAAAGAATAAATATCGTCCGAGGATTGTGGCGACACTACCAATAAGCGCCTCACGGATTGGCGTCTACAAAGTCGCGGGTTCGTGGTGATCGTACAATCTGAGACGAAAGAATTTTGATGTTGGAGACACGATGAATCTTCACCGAGGTGAGCGATAAGATAACTAACTACCTATGGAGAGAAAAAAAAGGTGGAGAGCTCAGGAGCTTTCTCGTGCCTGAATTAATACACCTTCTCCCCGCAGCATCCATGACTTCAAAATCAAAGAAATCTACACAACACCAGTCAAACAATACCATATCCTAATAAAAAAAAGCCCAGCTTTCATTTAATTCCAATGTCCAACCTCAAAATACCCCGTGTCTTCTTTCCGCCGTCTTTAAACTCTCTCAACCTCCAAAACCTGTCCATCTACAACTCCTTCAGAACAACCACTTCTCCAACCAGGAACACCGAAGGTTCACCAAATGTGATACGAATCTCATACTCCAAAACCAAGTGCGATACCCCGCCGATTACTTTCTACGCGGGACAAAGTCGAGACAGATCTGACCCATCAGGTCCGGTCCGATGGCGCCCACAAGCTCTGCAACCGCCGCCTTCAACCCTGGCCATTGCTCAACGCCCCGGTCTTCCCATGCCACCAAGTCCGAGGTTTTAAAGAGAGGCTGGTCCATCCTTATTCTCAGAGCAATGTGATCCATGTCCAAAGCCGCAATGGTAGAGATTGGCGGGATCCCAGGCATCTTGGAGCTGAAAAGCCAGACATCAGTTTCATTGTTTGCATCTTCCTTCTCCTCGTTGGCCGGCATTTTGCCCATTTCAGCGTCTTGATCGCAGCCCGAGGATTCCTGTTCATCTTCGGAAGATTTGCGCTCTCTTTCCATGGATAGACTGACGAATGGCTTCCGATCAAGGAGATCCAATACCACCCGGTCCACCGGGTCCCATGTCAGAGACACGGGATCGAGGACGAACTGAGGGGAATAGTCCATCTTGTACCGCATCTTGGGGCAGCTGTGGATGTAGAACCCCGGGTACCACCACCTATATCCATCTTCCTTGGCAAGAGCAATCTCGTAGAGCGCACCCAGTTTCCCGGGTGCGTGCTTGTGGATTTTTTCGTGGTAGAGAAAGTAAACTGAGCTCACACAGTCGGGGAGGAGATCCAGGACGCCGATACCAACCAGTTCCCCGTCCAGCCTGTAGCATTGGTGATATGAGCCCAGACGGCGCTTCCGTCCATCGGCAGAGACGATTGTCCCGCGTCTGAGGGGCGAGCTACAAAGAAAGCGTTTGAAGCCCATGCGGGTTATCTCATTCGGAGTCTCATTGTGCACAACCCGCTGGTAGTTCTGATAGACGGCATATTTCTCCTCAGTAAAGGCATCGTGCTCCAGAGTGACAGTCAACTTGTGTGCGGCTTCAGGGGGCTTCAAAACTTGAGCATCCTCGGCCTCGTGAATGCGCTCCACGAGGTCAAAGTGGTTGTCTCGTTTTTTGGCCTGGTCACGCGACTTGGGGTGAAGACGAGCGGCCTCTTTGGCATAGGCTTCGCCAAGGACGTATCTGTTGAAGCGGTTTATCGTCTGCCGCTGCTCTCTCGACGGCTTGAACTCGCGCGAGTCGAGGCGGATGGTGTAGTGAGGACAGCAAGACTGCATCTGATCCGGTCGATACATGAGAGTTCCGGAACGCCTCCAGCATCTGTCCAGCAGAGTCTGGTAGAAACTCGGGCTGAGCGAGATTGCAGAAGCGTAGTATGAAAAGCCTGTCATCCCACGTCTTAGTTAGCCTTGGCTCTGTTGCCGAGTGGCCGCAAGCGTGCGGGATCGATCAACAAAAGCAATGACCCCCGACAGCTATCAAACCAAGTACACATGATACGAGTATTCGAAAGGCAATGGTCTCGTGCTGTGAGCCGAGTGGGGACTCAAGTGCTCGGGGGTTATGACGGACATCACAGAGGGTCTGGAACGGGTGCTTTACGTTTTGACTGACTCTTGCCTCGGGTTCCACAATAGCCACACCTTGACGAGTTAGAATAGCCTAGTCATCGGTCAGCATTCGGTCAAGGTAATAGCAGAACTAAGTAGAGCGTGGGGGAAGGTTAGTAGCACGAGGGGAAGTGGTTTGTGAGGTGTCGAAATATTGAAAATCCAGGCGTGGGGGTAGGGAGCGAATGGGGTTGTGATTGAACCACGAGAAGGCAGTCATTTGAAATAGATGGTCACCCAGAGCATGAGCGGCATGAGAGGAGGAGCGCCGGCCGAACTTTGTATGGAATGGAAGCACATGCAGAGTGTAGGGGGAGGGAGCCTCTACTCCTCAAGCTCCAAACCGTTGGAGCGACGGCCCGGGAACGGGAACCTCTACCGATGCCCGTCCACTGGGTTCACTGGAGCCTAGCTCGAGGTGGGCGGACAGCCTCAACGGATCGCGTTGTATTATGTCATTGTCTCAGTGGGACAAGTGAAGCAAAGCTCCAACCAAGCCTTGTTGTCATGCGGGTGGGTGATGTGATGGTGGATGAGGTAGTGGTGCGAGCAAAGATGACAAGTTTGTCACACGTAACGAGGACAAGGTAATGACTTCGTACTGGATACGTTTGCCGGGATGTAGGTATGAGGCAGACGGCAGAGACAGAAAGCATGGGCATGTGCCTGTCTGAGCCAAGGCTTCCGGGCTCAACCGCAGTCAAGGGGTGGGTGTAAGTGAAAGGAGAGGGCGAGAGACGTCTAGGTTTGGAGAGTGGAGAGGAGTGGGCGCAAAGGATTGGCATCTGAGGGTTTGACAGTGACAGTGGCATTGACATTTCAGCAGAATTGGCACTTGCAGCGGCATCGCGGAACTGTGGAACGTGGGATTTTGGTGGTTCTGCTGGGAACAAAGGACCGAGGTCGAGGCGGTCGGTGATGGGGGATGGAGTTCAATGTTTCTGGAGGGAGGACGGGAGTGGTCAAGAATAAAGCAGGCAGACTTGGCCCGGACGGGGAAGACGGAGAGGGGCGCCACGGGGAACGGCGGCGGCGGGACTCAAGCGCAGGCGCCGGCAGCCAACGACAAGCGGGCATTGCAGCACGGGTGCAAACGGTTGGAGCAGAGAAGGAGAATAAGCACTCACCAATTGGCGAGATATATTCGTACTCCGACGACGCATCTCCAGGGATGCGCATGCCACTGGGTTCCATCGTGGGCCTTGAGGCAGCACGACTGGAGCCGCGTAGCTTGAAAAGAAAAAAAAAAAGGGCGCCAGTCAAAGATGCTCTGCTGGTGATGAATTGCCGGCAACCAGAGAGAGGGGAGAGACGGCGGCAGACGGCGAGAGGCGCCGGGGGTGATCTCACGGACCACCAGCGAGGTAGAGGTTTGTGACAGTTACCCGAGAACGACTACCCAGGATGGGCAAGTCGGTGCGTGAGGGCTAGATAGTCGTAGGGATGGGCGGGTGGAGGGCGGACTCCCGAGCCTCGATGGAGGGGGCGTGTGGGTTGATGAGCGCGTGGGAGATGAGAGATGCGATCGCGTGCCCGCCGTTTCCGCGATTTGGGTTGAGGCCGATGATGCGCGGAAGCGTGGGATGATGTTGTGTGTTTTGTGGTTGGTGGTTGCACCTCTAAGGAGCCTGTCTCTCTGACTACAGCGCACAAGAATGTTGATTCCGACTGGTGCCCACGGAACGATGCCTAAGAATGGTGTGTGAGCCTGCGTGTGAGTCTGCGTGTGGGAGTTGAAGCCACTTTCGATCTCAGCAAACTGGCGACAGGGGAAGACGACGGCGGAGCAAGGATGTTGGGTTGGAGTGACGACGATGAGGAGCCTGGCGGAGCGGGATGCGGATGGTGAGGGGCGTCCTCCACGGGAAGTGAACGAAACCGCGTCCTTCTCGTGGGTTAGTCGAGAAGGAGGTGGGAGCCTCTGACGACAGAGAGCGAACCTCGGAGGCGCTCGCAACAGGCGATCGGTCTAGGGCCCAACGATTACGGGGTTGCAGGTTTGTGGGCTGCTCGTGCGTCGTCGGCTGGCAATGGAGCTTGCTGCAGAGGGAGGGACGAGGGTGACGGAGATGCACTGCACCGAACGGAGTAATGTGCCAGAAGGAAGCAAAGTCGGAAGACGGAAGAAGAAGAGTGGGAACGGATGGAGAAGTAGATGGAGATGTCGGGGGATGAACTGGAGCTGAAGGAGGAGCTGAAGGAGGGAGCTGGATAAGAGAACTTGGAGCTCAATGATGGATGAGACGGAATCAACAACAGCAGCTCAATGAGAAAAAAGGTGAGGCAAGGCCAGCTGGCAAACCTCCTTCCAACTGCGGGGTGGTGGTGGTGACAACCAACCCGGAGCCGACTCAGCCCAATCCACAGGCAGGCAGGCACGCCTCATCAGGCACAACCTGTGGGAAGGCGAGACACACACAGTGCAGCCCGTATTTCCTCTGGCTGAGTTGGAAGTTGACGTACCACAAGAAAGACCTCAAGCAACACAAGGCACATCCTGTCCAGGCAAGTCATTTTCAAGTGGAAGATAACCTGGGAATTTACATAGTAACTTAGGCAACTACCTACCTACCTATTAAGGTAGTATCAATGATAACGATAACTGGGCAATCTTTTACCTGAAAGCAAATAGAAACCAACCATACCTAGGCCTTTCATGAGCCTGTCTGGTTCTGGGGCATCCAAGGGTCTTACGATCGGATCCCCTAAGCGAAACAATCAACCCGCAAACCCGGGTACGTGAGTTGAGCAACTTTGACATGACAGCGAGATCTATCCCCGGCCTTCTTTCGGATACCATCACTCTTTCTGGTCTCTCAGTCTGTCCATGTCTTGTCGCTCTGGTCAAGGCCCCCCCTGTCCGGTCGCTCTCCGATAGAGTGGAGGAGGAGGGTGTGGTCCCCCCCCCAGGGTCCAATCCAACGGATCCGACCGCTGAACTTCCCGAAATATGTACAGAAAAAGTCATTGACAGGGGCTTCCTTAGTCTCCAGTTGTTTCTTTTTATCAACCAACTTGGCACGTCTGCCCTGGTAAAGGCTCAGCTCCGAGGTCTCGAAGCCTCACAAGGCGCGTCATGTCTTCCTTTTCAGACGCCTGGGGACGTGATGCCAACTTACAGCGGCCCCCGACCTATGGGATACGTCCATCTGCCGTCATCTCCTTACAGCCTCGCAGCCACAGCCCGGGTACCAGTACCTCTCCCTGGTACGGCGGTAGGACGGAATATGAGATGAGATGGGGAACACGCAGAAAACACGATCGCCTTGGCCGACGGTGGCCAATCCCTCGACGTTTATGGCCGCCCTTGTATTCCTTGCATGCTGCAGCTCTGAGGTGCGCTCTGATGCAGGTATGACAAGGGAAAAAGGCACGCTCTTAGGAGCCAAGACGTATCACTATTACCGCGGGAGGGTCCCCATCGCGCCGCAGGCTTTGGATACCCTCCTCCAGCTGGGAGAGCCACGACACACCATATTCCTTCATGATCCGACCTGATCTGAGGGCTTTTCCCTCGGGCCCTCGAAAAAGCCGGTAGTCGATTTCGACGGGGCCTCGAAAGCTCTGCGGAAACTAGAGACTGGAGTTGCCTTTACTCTTGGTAGGTAGTCCCGAGAGAGGGGCATTGCCGCTATGAGATGTCCGGCATATGTGACTAGCATCAACGGGGGACGCGGTCCTTTGGTTGAAGGCCTTGGAAGTCTGGATGCGGAAGATGACCGGCGTGGGAGAACAAAGAGAAGGGGCTTGTCGTCATTGATGATGATGCCTACTACAGACGGGAACGGTGTTGGGGGAGTATGTACGGTAGGTATGGGAGGAGGTAGACCGGTTCAACTGTGCATCCAAGTCCTTACCGTCTACAGACCTACATGCCTTACCTTGTATGCATTGCCCGTCCAATATCATAAGGGCAACAACAGGCGTGCCTCGCCGTCCTGCGCCGTCCTGCGCCGTCATCGAAGGCGACGGGAATCAGCTCAAGCCCAATTGGATAATTGGAGTGACGAGGATCAAGGGATCGCATCAGCCACACAGCCAAGGTCAAAAACGTGGCTCTCGTGCCTCTTCCTCACTGATGCTTTTCTTCATGCTGCTGCTTGCCCCTCCCCCTCCCCCTCCCCCTCACCTCGCATCGGGTGCCGTAGTGCTAGCACGTATCCACGACCCTGTACATACTAGAGGTACCTACTCTGCACACGGGCAGCGCAGACACACTCGCCGTGGACGTCGATGAACCTATCATTAGCAACATGTGAACGAAGAAGGGGCCAAGCTTGGAGTCGACTGCAAGTGAAACGCCGCGCCCCTCCCCGATGCGGCGATAGCTCCAAAAACCAAATCCCAAGGAATCCATACCTGTACCACGGAGTACCTATGTAGGCGTAGTTACCCCACGCCGGGGCGACGTCCATGGGTCGTCCGCGTGCTGATATACCCGACTCGAGATGTGGTTGTTGAAAGGTCCGAAGGGAAGGAAGGAGGTAGGAACTTGTAACACCACGGTACACCCCTCCCCCTTTCCTTCCAGATTCAGGTGATTTTCCCCCGATTATCGTTACCTGCTGGTAATTGTTTTGGCCTATTTCTTCAGGCTCTGGCTTTTCACATCACGTTGATTCATTCTTTTCTCTTCAAGGCCAGGGATTCCTTCGAACCCCCGTTTGTCAACATTTCGAGGTACACTCGACTCTCACGACATGCGCATCATGACACTGCTTCTCTCTTGCTATACCTCCAATCTACCGACTGTACATAACTGCCCGAAAACCGGGGATGTCTTTGATACCTACTACGTACTCTACTTACCTTACTCTGTGCTTCCCAGTCAATGCTTGGTTTCCCCATTATTTACTTACCTACCTACCTACTTCACTCAACAACCCACACTTCCACATGCCACGCTTTCTACCAGACACTTCCACGCATCCCCGGAGCTTCTTTCTCGCTGCCAACTATTAGTGGCACCACGCAGAAAAACGCACGCTCCCATCATGGATGCTCATGGCACAATTCTCCAGTCCACTCTCCATCCCAGGCCCCGGGCCGTGGGCTTCTGAGCGGGACGAGCGGAGACTGTGAGAGAGGCCCAGCAAAAGGGACACAAGACACAAGACACACCGGCACCTAGACCGATCCGGGTTGACTGGGATAGGGGAATTGTCCCACTTTGACCTATTCTCATGTGTGTGTCTCTTTTTTTTTTTTTTTTTGGCCCTTGCGAGCTTCTCCTTTTGCACTCCTCTTACTCACACAACCTGGAGCTATGTGTGCTTCCCTCCACACACCCTCCACGCGCTGACTTCCCATCTCTCGTCAATCTCCGACTCGAGGGTGCCTTCCCATAGGGAGGGAAAGGGGGGGTGTGGCCTCACCAAAAAAAATTAGCCCAAAAGATGGGCACCACCCTCCTCCCCCATCCATGCCATGCGCATCCCATGCTTGTTCTGCGCATCCCATGCTTGTTCTGCGCATCGCCTTGCACATCCTACCTATCCACGCCCACCTATTGCCCTACCGAGAAGGTACATCAACCACTCTGGTACATTCCGGGTTGGCCTTGTCTCGCCTTACAGTCACCTTGTCTCTACCTACCTTCCTTGCTCTCGTGTGCAGTCACTAAAATGAAGCTTTCTAATACCCCAACCCTTCTCAGGTGCCACTTGAATGTTGTTGGCAGGGCCGTCCCATGCTCGTCCCTCCATGCTCCATCGACTGGGTTAGCCCGAGTATAAAACCAACTGGCTCTGCCTCTTCGTGGTAGTTTACTTCCTCCCTCTGGTCTGACGGTTGATGGATGGCACGAGACATGCAACGGTTGTTCACAAAGCAAATCGAACCCATCTTGTTGTCATTGTTTCCTCTCTTCCTTGCCTTTTAACAGTTGCCTTCGCACAATTGATCCGTTGTGCTGCCTTCTCCTCTCCTCCTCCAGCTTACGCACCCCCCTCAACCACCTACCTAGACTATACGTCCGAGTCTCTCAGGCTCCCGTCATCATTGCCCTGTTACCTCCCTACCAGCCCTACAGCAAAGGTTCCCGTCGCTTCCAGCCCGCAGCAGCTTGTTAGGAATCAGCTACCCTGCACATTACAAGCTCGAATTCGGCACTTTTGACTGCACCTTTGCAAGTTTCCCGCGCATATCTCTTAGTCTGGTTTCGCCTAGCTGTGGATGTTTTCCAACAAACACCAGCTCTCCGATATCTCCGTATCACCGTACGATTGAGTTCCCGCGCCACGGTTATTTTAGACCTGTTCTAAGTATGTACCTACTGCCGCCCTTTTTTCCAACGCTTCGAAATGACCGGGAGGCTTACACTGAATCTCAGCAGAAGTGCCCTGTCCTGTTCCCTCTCTCCTCCACTCTCCACCGCCATCGTCAGCTCCCTCCTCAGTCAGCCAACACAACAAAAACAAAAACAAGAAAAAAAAAAGCTCGCGCCTCACCCTACTTGTCCGCCTGCATCACGCATCACGCATCATCCCCATTTCTCATCAGAGTTTGCGTCGCATCTCCACGCTCTCGGTTGATCCAGCGAAAGCCCTCGGTTCCACTCACGCTCAACCAGCGACTCACTCAGCACATTACCTACCACGGGCGTGCCACCACCCCCCAGCCAAAACGCAAGTGTTCCCCTAACTTCTACAATTTGGACCCAGAGCACCTCTTCTCAGGCTACATACACTACGCATACTCCATTGGCAAGCGACCCGGGCTCTAGTCACTAGAGAAAAAAAGTGCCCGCCATCGCTCCCGGTGGCCCCCTTCCAGATCCGCCGAGTCGTCCGCTTCCCCCCCCTCAAGCTAAAAGAAGTTGGGACGTTTTGCGCGTGCGCGCCCACACCTCCATCATCTCGGCATACCTATATCAATCTATCGCCGGCCAGCTCTTTCGAGTCCCTGGGCTCCTCCCCGACCAAAAAAAAAGCACCTTTGTCGCTACCAAGGCTACAAGCGGTGCCCCCATCTCTCTCTTCACCCAATTCCTCACCTCTCACCTTTCACCAGCTTCTATTCTCGACGACGATGCATCGCAAGGCGCTTTAACGCCGCCGCCCGCCCGCAGCAGGTTTCTCTCTCGACCATAGGCGTGGAATCCGTTCCCCTCCGCTTCCTCTGTTGATCGACCTGCCCGTTCGCATCACATCTGTGATCCCGCATCTCCGTCTCCCACCTCAAATTCACTAACACAACCTGAAATCCCCTGCTTCCGTTCTGCGCAACGACAAGCCACCGACATGACGAGTTCTACTTCAGGCGAGTCAGGCGGCGGCGGCCGGTCAATGGAGTCTCGTGTTGGTAGAAACAAGCAACGTGAGTATTTGCCCCGTGCGCTCTTCCCCTCCCTCGATCGCATTCCTTTGGCCATATCACTTCGTGCCTCGATTCTTCTCATGGCCGACCCTATGTTTTGCATTCGGGTTGCGCAAGATGTTGGGTCTTGGCCTGGCTTGCGCCTGGCCATCCGCCCAACGCAAGAGCCCATCACCACTTCCCAACATCGCGTTGCCCTCTTGTCTCCTACCTACCTACCTACCTACCCAGCTCCACCGATGCTTGTGGCTCGGAAACCCACTGACCATATCCTCTTTCATAGGCTACAATTCCAAAGGCGAACGTCTTGTCGCCGGCATCGTGCCCCTTACCCCCGATCAGAACTACGTGATGTTGATACAGTCTACCCGGCGGAAAGGCTGGGTTTTGCCTAAAGGCGGCTGGGAGTCGGATGAGAGCTGCCAGGAGGCTGCTGAGCGAGAGGCCTGGGAAGAGGCCGGCATCACAGTCCAAATCAACTACGACTTGGGTGATATCGACGAGAGGCGACCTCCCAAATCGTCCAAAGATCGCTCAAGGTACTACTTCTTCGAGGGCACCGTCACCGCAGAGTACGATACTTGGCCTGAGAGCCACAAGCGCGAGCGCCAGTGGTTCACCTTTACTCAGGCATGGGAGGAGCTGACCTCCCGTCCCGAGCTTCAAGAGGCATTGGAGCGTTCTACCATGAACCGGTTATAATCTCACGACGTCTCTCTTGATGACAATCCCCCCTCCCTCCCCCCGTTTTAGGGGCGGTCGACAGTTTTTTTTTTTTTTTTGCCATCTATGATGTGCCCTCAGCGTTGATTAACGCATGTCTCAAAGTCTTTCAGGATGAACCTCGCAAGCTCTAGAAAAGATGCTTGCGAGAGGGGGCTGCGACGTTTCCCAAACCCATCTCCCGGAACGGATATGATGGGAGGAAGCGAATGAGCCCGAGATCCAAAGAGGGAGGGCATGGGACCTAGGGGATTAGATCTATTATCTTCTATACCCCGAATTTTCGCTCCTGGTTGACAGGGGCCATCCAAAGTGCATCCATTCTCAGGCGTTACCGGCTGGATTGCTATAGAGTATTTGTCACAGAAATCCAAGAATTCAGGCGGGACGGTTATCTCCAGCGGTATGGCACGGTGCATATATCAAGAAAGGGAGGGCGGCTGGGTTCTTGATTTTCATGATGGTTGAAGAAGGGCGAAAACATCACGAGGGTTTGGTTTGGTTTGGTTGCTCTTTGAGGTTCATGGCATTCAGGGGGCTTTCTGATCAGCGCAGACCTGGATGGTATTGGGAGGCAACGTGTGCAAACACTTGAAGTATAATCTCAGAGAGATACAAGATAAAAAAGAAACTCCAAAAGGCTCGCCCTGTTTGTGGCCGAGTGGGAACAGATGCAACGGCGGTTCCTCGTCGTCCGGGTCCGGTGGAGGGGTCGCGAGGCCTCTGAGGCTGCGACAAGAGACATCGACGATGACGCACACGACCTGGCCCTTGAATGTGCTATTAACTCGTGAAAGACAGGTTGATCAAGGAAGGCCAGGCCAGCCTTGGCGCGATATATGACCATCTATGGACGGATGACTTGACACATTAATCCTACCCAGGTAGATTCTGCCTAACAAGAGGGTTGGTTGGTAATGCCTATCTCGAGACGCACCTCGTAATTTCTCGGGCAACCCGGTCATTTTCATGCCCAGACCCCCCCCCTTCCCCCAGGTACCAGGGCGAGAAGATGACGAAGGATGGAACATACCTACAGAGTAAGCAAGGTAGAGAGAGGTCACTGCTGCAACCTCCGCAGCTAGAAATCTGCGGGTGAAGGCTTGTTTTTTTTTTCTGACACCCCTGACACAGCTTGCTTGGTGCTGCTGCTGCTGCCCCGCCAAAAAAAAAAAAAAAAGCTGACCCCTCTATTGACTTTGCGGTCACTGCCCCGCATTCCCAAATCGAGTTGATGATCCATGGAAGGAACCTTGAAGGGGATGGAGGGGGGTTCCAGAGCTGTGACGTAGATCACCTGATGACACACGTGATATCATATCGTTATCGATAACGGGCAGCCGCAACCTTGTGCCTCCCCCAACGTCGACGCATCGACGACACAGACCAAGCCGCGCGCACAACCACCACTCGCAACTGGGCCCAATATTTCAAGTCATGTTCATATAATGAGCACAACGAGGAGCAGAGTTTGATGGATCCTTAAATCGCAGAGACCCACCCCGAGACGAGCCATTTCTCTTCCGAATCGACACTCCCCTCTCTTCTTTCGCCCATGATATAATGGAGAACCTTTCCATCTCCGATACCCCTCCGCAGGGGGCCCCTCCAACTCCCCAGGGACGCGGCGGCATCCCACAAGCGCCGCCACAGCTGCCGCCGCAGATGTTTACCACTGCTGCGCAGCTGTTGGATCTTACCGATAGTACGGCATTACCATGATGACCCTGTTTTCGTGTTTGTTTGTTTCGTTGGTTTTGCGGCTTCTTCTTCTTCTGCTTCTTCTTCTGCTTCGCCTGCTTTCAGGGAGGAGGAAGGGTAGGGGGAGGGGGAGACAACGATAGAGAAAGGGAGGGACACTGTGCTGACAGAGGTGAAAAATCGTAGAGAAGCTTCTGGTCGCTTTGCGCGATGGGAGGAAACTCATTGGTGTTCTACGCAGTTGGGATCAATTCGGTGGGTTCTCGCCCGAAACATCTTTCTTTGCCTTTCCATGTCCCACGCTCTGGAAGCAGTGAAGAGCTTTGTTCTGACCGTCTGGGCCCTTTATCCTTTCGTCGCTACAGCCAACCTCGTCCTTCAATCCACAACCGAGCGCATCTTCGCCCCCGACCCCACCACCGCAGGCACCGACCGGCCGACGGGTTTGTACGCTGATATTCCGCACGGCATCTTCCTCGTGCGTGGAGAGAATGTGCTCCTTCTAGGCGAGATCGACCTAGACAAGGACGACGACCCGCCGCCGGGGTTCGAGCTTGCGGAGTTGGAGGTCGTGAAGAGCCTTGCGGAGCAGAAGAAGGCGGCGGATAAGGCGCGTGAAAAGGCGCGGCTTAAGAAGCTCGCCAAGATTGGTTTCGAGGGGGAGAATTTGGGGGATACTGGTCTGTGAGGAAGTAACTACGGATACGGAGACGGAGGCTGAGATACGAGAAGACAGGGTGGTTTGTTCTGGCTATAGGCTTGGAAGCTTCAAGGGGGGTGCTGCCCCTAGTTGTCAAGTCAAGGTTTTTGCTGAGTTGCGGTTTTTCGTGCTCGAGCAGGAGGGAGGAGAGAACATAGGGCGGTTATTGGGCAGAATATTGTGAAATGCCCTTTAGCCGGAGAAAAGACAGGGACGTTGCCTCGTTTGAGTACGTGAAACTTGTTGAAGAAATTAGGATATAAATGACAAGTCCCCCGAGGTAATTTGGTGGGCGAAGGGGGTGAAAGGATGTGATGTGGTGATGATGCTTTTTCAAGTTTAGTCATTGACTGTAGGATGAACCCGCTCGTTGGTCCTACTTTGGTTTCATGGATAGGGGCCGGAACTCGCATATCAGTTTGTAGACGGGGGAAGTTTAGAGAGACTGGATTCTAGAGAGCTTGAGGGAGGGATACTAGGTTTACTGGGCGCAACTTGGGCAAGGAGTGTCAAGGAGAGGGGGGAGACTACATGGATGTGAGTTAGGGGGTGATGTCTTCTCAATATATCGGCTCACAGGAAAGATAGGTGCTCTGTAGTCTATGATGGTGGCTCTTCGGGAGCCTCACTCTATTTCCCAACTTGGACCTAAGTTGATATCAGTCCCCCTATGGCAGTTCGATCACCAGCGTCGTTGCGATTCGGCCAGCTAGGTAGCCAATCCCCAGCTCAATTATCGAGCTGATGCCAATCATCAGGCCTCACGCCATATATAGTGCTCTCCGGTTAGACAAAGTTGGTTTTTTTAACTATTTATTGATAAGGAGTTTTGGGCTTAATATACAAAGCCGTAAAGAGCTTTAGTTCAATATGTTGTGTGGAGTCTCGTCGGCTCGCTGTTGTACAAATGTCCTCCCTCTCATGTTGGGGAGGACGCAACTCAATGTTAGTGGAGATGGTCGCCTCCTGAGTTGATCGTGGCTCCAGAATCGCCTTTCTCTCTTGTGTGAATCGTACATCTTCTCCGCTCTCCGTTCACCGGTTTATACACACGCGCTACTCGCCTTTCTGACTCCGTCGCTTGGTCCGGGTAAATGGCTTAGTCGGGAGGTTGCTTCTTCAGTCTCTCAAACATAGGTATGGGCGTGTCATCGGGCCCCTTGAGGCCACCGAGAAGCCAGTCCGTTATCCCAACGACCTTTGCGCCGACACCACCTTCCCAGTCGCCTCCCGCTTGCGCCTGTTCGATAGTATGGCTCAGAATGCGTCCCTCGGCATCAAAGTCAAACACAAACAGTCCGGTAAAGGCCTTGTCCGGATCTACCCCGCGGCCGAAGGGGAGAGAGCGCGCAATGACGCTGACGGGATTGCTGCCTCCCAGGCGAGGCGACTCCTTGCGCTTCTCGCACCAGCGGACGACGAGCTGTTCGGGGATGGCGCCGGGACGTCGGGGTAGGAAGGTGAGGGGCTCGGAGGTCATGCGTTCGGCGAGGATCTCGATACGCACGTTGCCGATGATGGGGACGCGGTTCCAGGCGATGGGGGAGGTCCAGAGGGCGGCGCTGTAGGCGACGCGGCCGGAGACTGTGGGGAGGTGTGGGTGCGTGGAGGGGAAGAGGTGGAGGGAGATGTTGGGAGCGAGGAGGTCGTGAGGGAGAGGGTATTGGAGGAGGGTCGGTAGTCGGTCTTGTAGGATTCTCAGGGCTATGGAGCAGGGAAGGCAGTTAGCATTGATCGCAAGAAACCTCATCTTCCCCATTCTCATGCCATGTATTTCGACGTACTCTTGCCCAGCCTCACCTTATTGGGGTCTTTCGGCCCCTCATCACCGGCGCCGACCCGTCGCACGCCCGTCGCATCGAAGTAGGTGTTGGGTAGAGCATCACGCCTCACCAAGCCCTCTCGGAGGGAAGCATCAGGGTGCGGTGCGGATACAGATCCAGGTTCCCGTGCGGTGACGGGCTGGACCTGGGCGTTGACGGAGCTGAGGTTGGAGAGCCGGCGGAGGGGAGCGGCGGCGGAGCGGCGGCCGGGACGGCTCAGAGCGGAACGGATGGGCGCGGCCATTGGGTGGTCACCGGGATAGGTTGGAGGACCTCATGGAATCTAGAGAGGGAGGAGAAGAAGAAAAGAGAGAGGAATTACGGGATGGAAATTGGTGGTAAATGTAAACGTTGATCAAGAAAATAAGAGAGATACTTTTTTTTTTCCGCTTTGGTCTGGAGATGTAAGTAGATGGGAATAATTGAAGGTTGCCTTCGCGTTGATAGGTTCAATAGCTTGGTTGTAATGGAGAGTCCGGGTTGGCCCATTCCGCTTTTGGCAACTCTTTTTTAAATATCTTTTTCTTATTGGATAGGTAAATGGGTAAAGCCGGGTTGGGCCACGCGGTGGGGAGGGGAGGTTTGGTGGGGAGATGTACAAGCCACAGCTTGGAGAGGAGGGGAGGAGAAGGGGTGGTTGGTTGGGGATGGGGCTTGCACGAGCCACAGATACGGGAGAGCGGGATGTGGCGGGGGCAAGGGGGGTTTGGTCCGACGGGTTGCCATGAGAATGCCTAGTTCTGGCATTGCATGTTTTCCTTATAGTTTATTAACAAGCCTTGTGGTCAGAGGAAGACAGGCAGTTCATTATGTTTTGCGTTTAAGGCCTCTTTCAGAAACCTTGCACTTGCCGAGGCAACCATTTCTGCAGGCTTGCGTGTCAAGTATCAAGTATTATGTTCAATCTAGGAGTAGATGGAATTGAACGCCGTCTCTCACGAACCCTCTTGCGTGGGGCCGAGAAAGGAGGCTGACAGATGGACAGACAGATAGATAGATTGACAGACCGAGGTGTCTGTCATTGGAGATTTCGACCTTGTATTTTTCTTATTTTACTATTATTCGGAAGTAATCAAAGCCTTTCAGCCTGGCATCTGTCCTTTTAAGGTCACTTGAAAACCCTGAATGACTCGATAAGTTAAGGCTAACACAACACGTTGCTCCAGCCACATGATGGTCGAAGAGGTGGATGACATGCAAGGTACATGTCAGACGTGTCGTGGCTCCATCACATGCACTCGGATTTACATGTCAACCGCTCATACTCACTCGATAACAAGTACAAGTCTGACATGTACCTCCCGTCTCATTCCATTCCATTCATTCAGTCCCCCCTCTCCGCGCATCTCCACGTTCAAGTCGCCCTTATCGTTGTCCCAACACCCAAAAATCATCATCACAGAACCAAGTTGATTGATTGCCCAAGGCAGCAACAGTAGTCTTCAATAGTCGTCGACCAAGTGTGCCTTTACGTACGTCAGCCTCCTGAAATCCACCTCACTTCATTTCCCACTGACAGAAATAGGCACCATTCTGTGACATTGATCCCCCCCAGCTCACACGCTAAAATCAGCCTGGGGGCTCCATTTTCCTCTGGTCACTCTGGCGGGCTGCAACGCATCCACCCGTTCCTCCTGGACGCCTTCTTTTTTAGCTTCTCAGCTGCACAGCCTCTTTTTTTTTTTTTTTTTACCAGGTGGCCACCAGGAGGAACCCCTTCCCACCCAAATCCTTTGTCTGACAAACTTCACGTGACCTGTCAGCTGCCTGCCCCTTCCACCGCCCCAAACACCTCTCCCTCTGGCTGATGCCGCGCTGGCGTTGCCTTGCGCTACCTTTACGTTTGTCTTCCCTGACGTAGCCTACGGACTCAACTTGGCCTTCTTCTTCTTCCATCAACACAAACACTCATCCTATCGCCACCGTCTTCGTATCGCCAACTTCCGCTGAAATTCTCATCTTCTCGATCTTGAACTGTCGATTCTATTCTCGTCGCGACGCCCAGAGCTTCCGCCACCATGAACCCCGAGTAGTACGCCACTCCACCTCCTTGCGATAACCTCCTGACGGGGAACGACCACCCATGCTAACCCTCGCTGCAGAGTCCCCATCTACCATCGACAAACGCGCTCTCAGCACTCCGTTCATTGCCTCCGCAATCTGGATTCGACCAGGGATGGACATTTTTTTCTGACTTGCGTCGCCTAGATACGACTATCTCTTCAAGCTCCTCCTCATCGGAGACTCCGGTGTTGGAAAGTCTTGCCTGCTGCTGCGATTTGCCGATGACACCTACACCGAGTCCTACATCTCTACCATCGGTGTCGATTTCGTGCGTCTATCTCGGCGGCCGTCGTGTCGGGACCGAACCTTGCTGATGACTTGTGATAGAAAATCCGAACAATAGAACTCGATGGCAAGACTGTCAAGCTGCAGATCGTATGTAACCACCACAGCCCGCGCACATCTACCCCCGAGGCCAGATAACTAACCGCCACACGCTAATAGTGGGATACCGCCGGCCAAGAGCGATTCCGAACCATCACTTCTTCCTACTACCGCGGTGCCCACGGCATCTGCGTCGTCTACGATGTTACCGACATGGACTCTTTCAACAATGTGAAGCAATGGCTCCAGGAGATTGACCGATATGCCACTGAGGGCGTTAACAAGCTTCTGGTGGGCAACAAGAGCGATATGTCGGACAAGAAGGTTGTCGAGTACACAGTGGCCAAGGTACGTCTAAAAATCATTCATGGTGGCAGCCTGCCTGTTGCCTGGGTCGCCGCGCTATCCCGGTCACATGCATCCTTTTTTGCGCGTGGGCGCCTGAGGACTGACCCAGGCATCGCGTGCTAACCCTCGGCTACCCATACCGTTGATAACCCCTCATCCGGCGGCTAACTCGATATCCAGGAATTCGCCGACAGCTTGGGCATCCCCTTCCTCGAGACCTCGGCCAAGAACGCCAGCAACGTCGAGCAGGCTTTCCTGACCATGGCCCGCCAGATCAAGGAGCGCATGGGCACCACGACGGCAAACAACACGAAACCCAGTGTGCAAGTCGGCCAGGGCCAGGGCGTCGGCTCCTCGTCTAACAACGGCTGCTGCTAAATGTCCTGAAAGCTATTTTGTGAGGCGAAGCAGGATGACGGAGTACGGCCGGGACAAGGGCAATGCTAGGGACATGATCGGACGGGTTCAATTACGATTTTTGCTTTTCCCCTTTGCTCTTCTTCCCTCTTTCTGCGCATAGACCGAATCATGTTCACTTGGATCTCGCTCTCGGACGCCCGCGATCATGGATGGGTATTCCCTTCTCCCCTCCTCTGCGTTTGGAGGGCGGTGTCACAACTTCATCGCCCTTCTGGGTCGTTTCCCACGGCCCTTGCGAATTTCCCATCACGGAGGGGAATAATGACGGACAGGGGAGGGAAACGGGAAGGGAACTGGGGTCGGGGAGTCTGGGGAAGCGGCAGCAGCAAACGATGGCAGATTTTTTTTCCAACGGCAAATGGACGGGGTTGCGTGTGCGCCAGTTGTATTTTCTCTCTGTCTGTGTGTCTCTCTTTGTTTTTCTTGTTGTTTTGCGAATATCGAAACTTCGGGAGACGCTTTTCTTGTTGGGTCTAATTTTGTCAATGCTCTCTTCTTTTTTTTTTCCATTTTCCAAATTTCCACCGACATGATTTCATCATCATCATCCCCTCCTCCCTCCCCGTCTCTCGCTTGGTGCTGGTGAAATCTCGCCTCTTGTCGTCATTCGCCCTTGTTCTTGTTTGGCGTTTGACACTTGTTTGTTGATTGGTTTTGTTGATGCGGGCGGTCGTTTCATGTCCCCCTTGTTGTCTCTTGTCCCAGGTTGTTTTTCCTACAGCGAGGATTGTTCTTAATAAAGTAGAATGCTCTCCTCTTAGACTCTCTTCCGTAGTCCTGGCTGCGTGATGTTTTGGACACCCCCCACTGATGCTAGGCAACTCATTCACTAAGTGGCTTGCATGGGAGATCTCGTCATACGGTCTGTAGATTGGATGTCCAGCAACCCACACCTCGGACTTGTGAGACACGCTTACCTCAGCGTTGAGCACGACAAGGAGTAAGCGAAAGCGAAGTTCGGATCTGAAAGCTCTGGACTTCCGAGTCCTGGCCTACGGGCACGGTGAATAGATAGATGATGGGTGTGCCAGAAATGGGACTGACATTTAACAATAAGATTACAGATACATATACTCTTGTCGCACAAATGAGTGACTACTTTTCGCTCAACCTTCCTCCCAACCCTCCCTCAGGTATTATAGAGATCCTTTTCCCAGACATGATGAACAAGTAAAAAAGAAAATGCCACGAATAGGCGGTGTCGTTAGATCGTGCGGCCAAACAAGCCGGTGTTGGTCCATGTGTCGTGCGCCAGGCACTCAGGCTAGACCGAGGAACTTCAGCGCCTTGCGACTGTTGCCTCGACGTGTATCCGGCTTTTTTACCAAGATCGGCATAATACGTCGATCTTCATGGTCCCAGTCGCTGTCATCCAAATCAATCGTGAGGATCGACTGACTGTCGACCGTCGAGGGCCTACGCCTTGATTTGGCTCTGCTGTGTTTACTCCTTCCCGACTTTGCCGTCTTGACTGTCTCCGCGATGGATGGCGCCCTGGTCGACATACTCGATGAGAACGGTAGACCAGTGCCAAACCTGGCCGCGAAAGCCGGCGACATTGGCGGGCTTTGAGGGCCCGGCGATACTCGCGGGAACGGGGAGAGCGGTGCCTGTAGAGAGGGCGGCTTCATTTTCTTGGGCGACGGCTTCTTAGGAGGCTCCTCCGGCGTGTAGAATGAAGAGATATCAGAAAGAATTTTCAAAATGGTAGAAATGAATGTTGCGATCTCCGATTCGCTCGCTGTGGACGTAAGAAGGAAATTGGCCTTGGAGACGGTCACGTCGTAGCACGACCCAGAAGTCGGCGAGAGAGATGTGCCGTATCGGCCCAAGGATCCCTGTTCCGGGCCGATGGACGCAGTCCCACGCAAGTGAGTGAAGGGAAGGATGTCCTTGCTGTTGGCATCAACGATTTGTGCCACCTTCATCATGTTCACCCCAACGAGCTTCTGCAGGGCCAGCATGGTTGGCAGGTGCTCGGGGGGGTACTCAAGGAGAAGAAACCTGACTTCTGTATGTAGAGCGAGGTATGTCTCGAGATGAGGAATAATGAGGGTCGCAAGGAGATAAGAGTTGGCGAAGGGGTTTTCGTGTGTCTGGCTGGTCAAAGGCTGGGCAGTGAACGCTTGCATAGCATTGGCGAGAAGGTATCTAGTTCATGTCAGAAATGATATCGGTATCGAAGGAGAACACAGAAGCGTACCTAAAATCCAGCCTGCCACTGCGGCTCATGCCACTTGACTTGGTCCCAAGCTTCTCCAGCTGGCCGGTGATAGCAGAGGCATAGTTCTTTTTCACACCGCGCTGTGCTCCAATCGCCAAGATCTGATCTACTCGGCGATTGTTGTCGCGCGGACTCTCCGGCTCAGCTTCCCGGAAGATTGGCCTCCAAAGCCCGTCAAGCTCGGGAAGTAGAGGGAATTGGAACTGACGATAACCTTGCGTCTCTGGCGGGAAGTGAACTTTCAAGATGGACCGCAGCGAATTTTGGATCGTGACGGCTGTTTGCTGGCTGGTGATTCTAAATTCATGGATCTTGTCCTCAGCATCAGAGACAAGGGGAGGTGGTGTGCCAGCTGGGGTCGGCGGTCGTTCGACTTGCACTGTCGGCATCGTCGGTAACGGTTTTGCTCGGGGCCATACGGGTTGCGCATAGGCAAAGGGATCATAGTCGTCAGTATAGCTACTGCGAGCCACGACAGTAGGCTCCGGGTAGCCGTCATCCATGTAATCTGGTCCGTCCAGAGGCTGTGATTTGGGCGTCCCGGGGCCCGAACCGTTCGCATCATCGATGTCGAAAGTAATCGGAGGGCTGGAAACAACAGGGTAGTTACCCGTCCGGAAACCGTCGACGACCGTGTCTAGCAGGGCATCTGGCACCTCATCTTTGAAATGTACGACAAAATCTTCCAGGAAAGGAAGTACGGGTTTGAAGGGTTCCTCGGGCTCGGGAACCTCCTCCGGATCCGTGCCCCGGTCAACATATGAGGCTCTTGCAGGCCTTCGCTTCTTCTCTGACGGAACAGGGGCCACTTTGATCGTGGGCCGGTTAGACCTGACGACAATTGTCCGTGGCCCTTCAATGTAGCTCAGCCTACTCGGTCGGGAGTCCTTGGCGCTAGTAATGACCATGCAGGAATGTCGCCGAGCCTCCGAAGGTGCCTCCTGCTCAACATCGTGCTCAGGCTCACGCTCAAGTTCCGCCGCATCCGAGGGGATGCAAAGGTCCCGATACTTTGGCGTAGCGGCGTAGATTCTGTCCAAAGACTTGACTCGTGTCAATGTTGCCCTCCGGCCTGAGAGACGCATGTCTAAGAGAGACGCCTCGCCGTACACGACATTATCTGTGGAACGGATGCTAAACACGTCTGACCTTGGGGTAAAGACTTCTGGACCAAGAGGAGAGGGCACGGCCATGGAGCCATATGTTTCACCAATGCAGGCGGGCGACCTGGGAAAGGGAGTTTTGGGCGAAGGTGGCCGGAGATTGGCGAATCCAGGATAGACAGTGTCTGAGGGCTTGTCATAGTGTGTGACAACAAACATAGAGGCCCGCGGCGAGTAAATGTCCTCAATGGATTCCTCGATCAGGCTGTCTGTTTCTTCCTGATCCTGTGCGCCGAAGACGAAGAACGGAGCCGCATCGCCAAAGTTGTCGGCGTATCCATAAAGCGGCAAACTGTTGCTTCGGGGGCGGGTTGTGGTGGTCAGGTCAAGTTCGTTATTGGGCTGCAGGCTAGCTGTTTGGCGGTCCAGGGCGTCGGCGGCTCGCATGGCCCGTGTTATGGGATCCTCGAGGGCTTCGTCGAACTCCTGGTCGCCAAAGTATTCAAAGGTGTTTCTCCTACGCCAGTCCCTAGCTGGGTTGTCGAGGCCAGCAACACCTTCAAGGACCAGATGGTTGAAGATGGCTTCGGCACGGTTGTAGTCCCCATCAGTCTCGTGCTCCATAATTGCCTTCATACAAAGCGCCTGTGCGCCAGGTGTACCGCCGTTCATGAAGACTAGTCGCTTGCTGGTAGGTGTTGAACCTTGGAGGAAGGTTTGGGCGGCTTGGTTTCGGGCCACAACGGCTTCGTGGATTTTCTTGATGTAAATGCGAGCGTCGAAACCGTCTTCCATATTGTCGTGGGAAATATAGCTCTGTACACTCGGCAGAATGAGAATCTGTGGTGATGTGGGGAGCAGTCGGAGTTGGGTTGAGATTGTCTCGACATGTCCTTCGAAAGCGACAACGCTGCCGAGCGGTTGCTTTTCAATCGCCATGATTGATGTGATCGTCGCCAGCACGAACTCCAGGGAGAGCCGAAGTGAATAAAAGTCAAACAAGAAAACGGGAGTTCAAAAAGGGTTCTTGATCACAGGAATGCTGGATACCAAAAATTGCAGGCAAAGGGCGAACGAGTGAAGGGAGTGTGACCGAAAGACGTCAAGCGCGAAGCATTATCGATGGGGGATGCGATAGAAGATACAGCCTAAGCGTTCAATAATCAGGCGAGGGGTGTTGGAATGCGAATATAAAGGATTACTCTCACAGAGAGGGCATCCAGAAAGAAAAGGGAGGTGATGAAAGGGAATACCTCGTGAGGATGGGAGGGTCGGGATGTGATGAGAATAGTGGAAGAGAAGTAATGGGGGGGGGAAGATGATCGCGAGGAAGGAGGAAGGAGGGGAAGAGGAAGAGGTGATAGGCAGTCGAAGAGCGAGCTGGGAAGCGGAAAGTGCGACCCCGACGAAGGTATATGGCAAAATCGGAAAGAGATGTTCGTCCATGTGCCACGCCTGGGCACCTTCCCAGGTATGAACTATACAGCACCTTATTTCAACCGATGTCCGTCACCACTCCGTCCATACTTTTCCTCCTCCTCCTCCTTCTCTTCCTCATCCTCCACCCCTCGACCAACCGGGACCCAGGAGTAAGCTACCGCCAAACCCTGCAACAACAAGCTAGTTAAGCACTGCAGCAAGACGCAAGCCACCACAGGGAATTTTGCCAGATCTGTAGCATCCCCACGGCCATGACGAACGGAGACATCGAGGCATTGGCTACCAGACCCAGGAGCCAACCAGCTCATCGCTGCGGTGTTTCCTTTTTTCTACCCTTGCGCACTCCCTTGCGGGACCTTCCCAGGCCATCAGAGGCCCATGCCGGCACATCCACCAAGCTCCCAGCATCCTGGCTGGCTAGGGGCACCTTGGCTTGGGCTGGCTGACTAGCTCGGGGCTTGGAGGAGCTGGATACCGGCAGTAGGTGAATGGGAGCTACGAGCGCCCTGCTTCCCTTGCAAGCGAGCAATGAGAGCACAAACCCGCCGATTGTTGTGGGTAGCGCAGCAGGGTCCCGCAGACGCCCTGGACCTAGACTGGCAGTTCGCGCAACCCTCAGAGCCCAAGAGACATCAATGATCCATCACAACTGAGTTCCACCACGCAGGGATGGTTGACTGGGAGGAAATCCATGGCCCGGGACTGAGGACAAGGTCCAGGCTAGACGGCTTAACTGCGGCAGGGCGACAAGTCCAATTCTCTCTGTGATGCGAACTGCTAGAGGTGCGTGTGTCCCTTGAAAACATGTCTTGGGATAACGTGTCACGATTCTATTCAAAATGACATCCATTCGCTGACCCCGATGCAAGGAGAGAACAGGCCGGTATCCAACATCCTATACCATAGGTTGTCATGGCCTCCCTCGCTTGCCCGTTTGCCCCTAACAAGCTCACTCGAGGGCAAGACCGCCCCAATGAGAGAAGAAACATGAAAAACTGCATCCAGACTAGTAACTTCTTGCTTACTAGTGCGACAGAAAGCACCGTGCAGCCTTCGAGTCTAGCCATCTTGTTCAACGTCGTGTCGAGGCACTGACCCGTTCCTCTTCCCTTCGGCTATGAAAATGCCCCGATGGCATTCGGGCTCTATTGATTGATTACTGATTTCTACTTCGTACATTGTGCGGAGTACCACGGATACTTCATTCAAAGTCTGGCGGAGACAGTTACGGGGTATGGAAATTGCCGCGCCGAGGCCCCTGTGCCGTAATTGGGATGCGATGTGATGTTTGCCTTTCTTTCACATCGACCAGGGATTCCGATCAAGCTACGAGGAAAAAGGAAACGCTCAACCGTCTCTCCCACTCGGACATCAAGTGCTGCTCCAGACATATCCCAGCACCGAAATCGCGGGAGCTAGTCCGTTTCGCTAGTGGCCAATTATATGCGCCTATCCACGTCACTGTCAAGGGGTTACGATCCCTCGACTGCCCTCCCATCAGCCTTTCAGAGCTCAGAGGAGCTGACATAGTGTTGAACCGGTTGCTACGGTCCGGGACTCGCTGCCGATCGACATCAAGACAGGGCCGATTCGGTTTCGAATTTGGTCATTGTTTGCGCCTATTATCATCGCCGCCGACAACATAGTTGCCGCTGTCGAAACATGGTGTTGAAGAGTCTGCTTCAGTGCGGGCTGTGAAGCGCTCGAGAACTCGTGGCGTTGATCAGTCTCGCATTGTCTCGCGTGTCACCTTGGCCGCGTTTCACGCAAGAGGCGATTCAAGACCTCATCCTCCCGCTCGACGCGGCTGTTTCCCTTCTCCACCGCTCGATGGTCGCTAGCGCCCAGATCCTAGGTTCAAGGAAAAGCAACGATGGAGCTCCGAACCAGGGTCCCCTTGGATCTTGACAACATGCTCACAAGGCAACCAACAGAGGAACCTGCTCCCGCCTCCAGCCCTGCTCTTCTTGACAACTCCACGCTCAGGTCCAGGACAACCACCTGGAACGAAATGTTTCGGCTCTGCGACGCTGAAGTTCGATGAACCTCCTCTATAAAGGGCAGCACGGAATGCTATTGTTAGGTGTGCCCTTGAGACATTGGCGAACTCATCCGAGTCGAGGCACAGGGCAACACCCGCAAACGCTTGCACTCAACGATTCTACGCACCACAGCCACAGGCTTGACCCCCACAGATTGCCAGGGGTCGCTATTTGCCGTTGCTCTACTCTGTAGGCTTAGTACACCCAGGCCGCCTCTCAACAACCACCGTTCTACTACGTACTTCGTCTGTAGGCTCAGGGCTCTTTGACACTGATGGCTATATGTAGAATCAAAGTGGGCTCAGTCGCTCACAAATCGAGCCCCCAGGCACTATTGCCTGAAGATCTCAGGGCCCGTACGCATTGTCCGCAATCATACGAAGTAGCAGGACGCACCTCCACAACAAGCATCTATCCGTACGTACATACGAAGTGTGCTTCTGCATGCGGTCTTGGGATTCACAACAAGCTTACCGCACAATGACCAACTTGCTCTTCTGCTGAGGTCCCCATGGAAATTGATTGCCCCCCAAAATCTACAAGGACAAGGTCGCCTACAGAAGTTTAATAGATAGGCAATCCACAATGGCTTCCCGATGGGGGATTATTTGGTGTCCGCCTGGCTTGCTGGGACCTGGCTGGCAGTCAAGCAACCCCAGGGAACAGCCCCTGGTCAGGGCCCAGACCCGATGACCTGGATGCACAGTGCATCTCGCAGAAATCCCCAGCAGATTGGCGAGCTGAAGTGACAGCGTAGCACCAGAAGAAGGAAAAGGGAAAGGGAGCATCCGTCAAACGAAGCTGTTTCGATGGATTGACCGACAGGTTGGGCCATGACAAGACAGCCACCGGATGGGCTCATGGGCTTGCTTCAAAGCAAACATTCCTCTTCACCGTCAAATGCGCTGCGAAACGGGGCTTGTGCGGTTTGATTATTGTGCAACACTCAGAAGCCCGACGTAAATTAGGTGCAACCTCCCGGCATCATGCATTAATAGCACAAGCCCATCCAGTCGTGCAAGCGGCGATGCCGTCTGCCAAATGCCGTCCAATACGGGGCATCAGGGTCGGTCCTCAGAAGGCAATCTCAGGAGAAGAGCAATCTCAAGGTCCATCCTCATTGACAGATCTTGACAGTGCCGACGAAGCAAGATCCCTGTACCCCCCTTAGGCAACCTCAAGTCTCAGGGCAACACATCAGCAAAAAGCAAAGTTAACAAAAGCAAACGTCCTTCAAGCCGTCTGCCAGCTCCGCGGGGGATGTGATAGTTACCTGTCCGGCGGGCGATCACTCGGTCCCGTCACTTGTGATAGGATTTATCGCTCCAATGGCCGTCCTCTCCGTGGAGCTCCCGCCTAGGGCTGAGCAGCTGGATCACATTGTTATTGCTTTTGACCGCCTCCCGGGCCATTAAAACTAACTTCCGAAGAAACACGGCAGACATTGGGCAGAAGTGTGATGAAAACACTGAAAGCCAAGTCCCTCTCCACACGGGAGATGGGCGTCGAGACATGTTCGCGCGGTTGGTTGGGCGTTTGGCATGAGGCCGGCAACCTCGTGGGAGACACGCTGTGCAGACGTGGCCAACGGTGCGTTGATTCAGAATGAAGCAGAATTATCATTTGCCGTTTCCGCCTCTTCAGGAGAGTGGGCGTTCTCAGGGGAGCCGAGACATGTTTCATGGCTGTTGTGCCCCCGAGGCGGTAATACCAGACGGGCTGGTAATACAGGACGACAAGATGCGTCCACCGTTGCCAACTGATGAGGTCAGAGTCGAGAGCTGAACTTGGGTTTCACGGCAAGCACGCCTCAGGGGTTAGGTGCTCCTGGGGGAGGCTACAATGAGGGGGACTGAGACAATCTGACAAGGTCGGAGACGCCGCTGGCGAACTGGTGCCTCTTGATCGTTTGGTTGTGCAGTGCATTTTTGCTCTTGATGCTAATCGTCCATGAGCTCCGCCAGCTCGGCTTCCTCCTCCGCAGTCAACATGCCATCGCCCTTCTCCACCTTGTCCGCCTCAGGGTCAGGCGTCTTGTTCATCTCTTCGACGACCTGATCCAGCTCGGGTTTACCAAGCGGCCATGTCCGAATGGTACCGTCAATGCCAACACTGCAGACCTTGATCGGGGTTCCTTGTGCATCTCTGAGCAGAACGAGGTCGGTAACCTCCTCATAGTGGCCCACGAGTGTACAGTACAGCTTCCCCAAGGAACGATCCCAAACCTTGACATCCTCGTTGCGCCCTGCCGTAACGATCCACTGGTCTGTTACTACAACAGCACGCACGTAGTCTCCGTGAGGAAAGGAATCATCGGCTACGAAGTTCCGAGTTCTCGCCAAACACTTGGCGGTGCCATCTGCGCTAGCTGTCCAAAGATCCGCGTCGTCGCTCGTATCGTCAAAGATAAGTTTGTAGACACTGGTGTCGTGCTCTTCGATTGTCAGTCTCTCGGCATCCGGGCGATCGGCAAAGGACTCTGGCAACTGCTCGTGGCCGTCAAGGGTGATCTTCCACCGCCGGATGTGAGGGTCGCTACTAGCGCTCACAAACACGACGGCGTCGGCAGTGCTTAGGACGGGATCGATTGCAATGTTCTGGACGGCAAGCATAGTTGTCGAGGGGTCCTGAAGTGTGTGCAGACGCCGGCCAGTGTCGACATCCCAGACAAGAATCTTCTTGTCAGCGCCCCCGCTAACAAGGAGATGCTTGCCCCCAACATTGACAGTTGCCACAGTTTTGACAAAGTCAGAGTGGCCACTGAACTTGCGGCCAGGCCTTGATGACTGGACATCCCATGACCAGATGTCCTTGTCCCATGAACCTGCGAAGAGTGTATTGTTTCCCTCGCCTCCAAGAGCCAGGCAAGTCACAGGTGCCTTGGGGCCACGATAGGTAGACTTTGGCTCTGAGGTCTGGGGTTGGTTGGTAGTTAGCTAATATACCCTTCCCTTGCTCAGAAAGCAGAAGATGATTCCATGGGCAGCCCCTACCTCGAGGTTGATGCGGCGGACAAATCCGGCTGACTCGGCGATGAAGATGGAGCCAAGGGGTGAAGCCGGGTCGGAGATGGCAGCGAGAATCTTGGACTTCATGGCCAGGGGGTTGCCATGCTTGTTGCCAGCCTTGGCTGCCTTTCGCTGCCGCTGGGCTTGCGAGGCACTGTATGTTTTGTCAGTTATTGCTCATGCGTTCCCAGCCGGGTAGCGAGTTACATACTCTGTTTCGAAGAAGTGATCAGGGTCTGCAGACTGCATGGCTGGAGTTGGTTGACAGGAACCGTGTGTGGCGTGTGTGGTGTATACGTTCTTATTGCTCAGGTATTCTTTGATAGGTGAGGTTTGTCGAATCCGAGTATGGTGGAAGGGTTGGTGATAGCTTGTAATGTCTCTCGCTTCTTGTTGAGTTGGTTTAGCTCTGCCTATGGTCCAGTAGTGTTAGTCCAAGCAGGTTGAGCTGGGCGGTGATGGTTGTTGCCCCTCAGGTATCGAGGGGTTGTTTTTTAGTGGAGCTGTCCCTGAAGGTGGATTTGGCCGGCCATCAAAGGGAAATCGCGGGGCGTTCGCGATTGCCCATTTAATTGCGACGCGCTTTCGACGCGTCTCCAAAGAAAAAGGCAGGTACGGAGTAGGTACTGTGTCCTGGGTGGTAAGTAAGACCTACCAACGTCGGAAGAAGCCTCGACTCCTCCTCCAACCTCACCTCACCTCACTTCACCACCACCATATCACAACACCCACCCCCAATGCAAATCGAGTCCTAATACTACCCCCCCAACGACGATGGACTCGACAATCGCTCCTCGACCACGGCCTCGTCCCGCCCATACGCAGGGCACCACACGATGTGCGTATACCCCGGATGGCACCCGGCTCGTCACCGTCGGCTCCAACAACACGATCCGACTTTATACAACGGGCTCAGACGGCGAACCCACCAATATCGATGATTGCCAGGAACAGAATGTCGCCGTCGCTGCGGGGGATCAGTTCTTTGTCGTTGGCTCAGAGGATTGCACCGTCAGTCTCTACTCTCTCGAATTGGGCGCCTATGAACGCTTCCTCATCCGCACTTCAGCACCCATTCGCGACGTCGCCTTGACCGCCGATAAGAAATGGTGTGCCGTCGCAAGTGACGAGCTCACTGTCAAGATCGTCAATACCCAGGACATCACCCAGGTCAAACATCTTCGGGAACACGGACGTTCGGTGCGGCATGTTAGCTTCGATCCCCATGCCCGGCTTGTCACCTTGTCAGGAACGGATGGCATCATCTACGTCTATTCGCTGACGGCTGATGATCCGGAGCTAATTCGAAAGCTCGACGGCGTCATCGGTGCGGTAGATTCGGAAAGTGAGCTGTCGACTCGCGCGATCTGGCATCCCGATGGTCGCGCCTTCGCAGTGCCAACTCCGACGCACGATATTCAGATTATCTCAAAGAACGACTGGGAGAAGCAGCGCCGTTTTGCCAATGGGCATCTGGCGAATATCACCGCCCTAGCCTGGTCTCCCAACGGTGCGATGCTGGCGTCTGCGGCTCAGGATTCTACCGTGTTGCTCTGGGAAACCAAGACGCAGTCCGTCATCGCACGTTACGACTACTCCAATGTCATTGACCTGGCTTGGCACCCAACCAAGAACATCCTCTCCTTCACCACCACAGTCGGCGAAGTCTACATCTACCCAGACTTCTTAGCCAATCAGTTCGCCCCATTGCTGAAACTGGCCACCCAACCCGCCCCCTTCATCCATGATCCTCTTGCTGAGGTTTCTGCGAACCGAAGACCCCAAGCCAATGGCCAGAACCAACAGGAACTGCCTTCTCGCCCGAGGAGAGATTCGCTAGGCAGCCTAGACTCATTCCTCGATGGTCCAGATGGATACGGTGATGATGACTTCGTAGAGGACGATGACGGTGCTGGATACACTGCCGCAGTGGGCCAGAAGCGAGGGCGGGATGACGAAGACCCCCCTGGTGGTCACTCCAGCAAGCGCCGCCATCTTCTCGAACCACAATACCACGATGCCTTCCAGCCCGGCTCCACGCCTTGGAGAGGTAACCGCAAGTATCTCTGCCTCAACCTAATAGGCTTCGTCTGGACAGTCGACCAAGACTCGCATCACACTGTCACGGTTGAGTTCTACGACCACGAATTCCACCGCGACTTTCATTTCACCGACACTTTCCTCTACGACAAGGCATGTCTGACAGAACACGGTGCTCTCTTCTCGTGTCCGCCAAAGGATGACGCCCCGGCGACTATCTTCTACCGACCCCACGAGACTTGGACACAGCGCAGCGACTGGCGAACAGAGTTGCCTCAGGGTGAGGCCGTAACTGCCATGTCTCTAAGCGACTCATTCGTCACCGTAACAACGAGTGCCAACTACGTCCGAGTCTTCACCCTCTTCGGCATGCCCTATCGCGTTTATAGACCAAAGAGCACGCCTATGGTGACATGTGCGAGTTGGAGGGATTATGTCCTGACCATGGGCAACGGCCCAATGGGTGCTGACGGGAATACTCGCCTCCTGTACACCATTGAGAACGTCAAACGAGACGAGATTTGCCAGAACGAGGATACCGTTGCGCTGCCAGAGGGCGCAACGGTCAAGAGTGTCTTCTTCTCCGACAATGGCGTAAGTCCTCTCGTCACTCCTGTCAGTGGGTGATTACTAACCTGCTCTCCCCAGGACCCTTGTATCTATGATTCAACAGGCACACTTCTCACACTTCTTCACTGGCGTCAACCTTCACGAGCATCTTGGGTGCCTCTCCTCGATACCAAGCTCCTCTCCCGCCTCGCGTCTGGACGCAAGCACGAATCATACTTCCCTATCGCCGTTGCAGACAACAAGTTCCACTGTATCATCCTCAAGGGTGGCGACCAATACCCCTATTTCCCCCGTCCCCTGCTCTCCGAGTTTGAGTTTTCCATACCCTTGGCCTCCGCTCCGAAATCAAGCAAGCGACGGCAGCGAGGGGGCTCTGAGGACCAGGCTATGGGCAACGTGGACGACGAGGGCCGCGACAAGGATGATGACGACGATGGTGAAGACGCCACGGGCGAGTCTCGCAAGCTTGAGCAGCAGTTCATGCTCCGTGGCGTGCAAGCCGCACAACTCCGCGACCTCGTGGAAGCAACGTCAAGCAGTCACACCCAGCGCTCGCAGCTCTCGCGTCTCGAGCTCGAGATCGACAAGACGTTACTACAGCTCCTGGCCGTTGAGTGTCGTGAAGGCGAGGAGCGCGGCATGCGCGCGCTGGAGATGGTGCAGCTCATGCGGGATCGCTCGGGACGCATGGTCGAGGCGGCCGGCAAGGTCGCGGAGCGGTATGGTCGGACGATTCTGGGCGACAAGATTCGTGAGTTGGGGGAGAAGAGGTTGGGAGGGATGGGAGAGGATGATTTTTGAGGTTCCAGGACATCGTCCGTCTGGGTTATTTGTAGTGACTGACTGGTTTGGTTGTCTGGGTTGCGTGGTGTTGGATGATGCTGGTGGGCTCACTGGGTTGGGTATATACGGCATTGGGGGAGTCTTGACATGTCGGTGCTGTCTTTTTAGGTGAGCTTGTTGGGGATAATGATGATGAAACCTGTCTTTCCGGCCAGAAGACGTCGTGGCGCTTTCGAATATGTGGCCGTCGTAAAATAGCAGCTGCTTGAACTTCAGTTATTACATTACCCTTATGCCCTAGCACTTCTTTTGACGACTTCAAGAGGTTGCTCCGTTTCGAACGCCAAGACGGTGATAAATTAGCAACAGAGTATTATGAACCCAACCCCGAAAACTCCTAAAAGCCATACCTAGACGAGGCCGTTTAACCCGGGTGGAAAGCTGTACCCGAGGAACCCACGACTGTCCCAAACCATGAACTAAAAAGAAAAAAAAAAAGCAACTGCCGTCATATCTTGGCCAAATCTGCTGTAATCGGCCTTAGCCGAGTTGTGGGTTAAAATTCAGAGGTTTTGTTCAACTTACACCCTTGGCTTACCCTAGAAGTCGATGTTTTCAAAACGGCAAAAATAAGACCGCGTGCCTACACAGGAAATGTACAATGGCTAAAACATGGGTATCGGTACAGAGGTTGCAACGATAACCATGACAGGAGACTTCCTCGAATGTCGTGCCATCTCATCGGTGGTTGTTCAAGCAAGATAACTAACTAGCTGTATGGTGCTCAACATAACCAGAACCATAGCACGAAGCCCATCATGAGCTCGCATGCAAGACCACTCGCACCTCCCACAGAAAAGAGTATTGGCTGTTGTTAAACGTATTCCGAGTTCCCGACCGATGACCACGGACAGATGACGGCAATAAACCGAGGAACTGGATCTTCGTTGCAGGTCACAGAGACGCTAAACAAGACGTAGCTCGGCCGCGTTACTCGTCACATCGGCTTTCCCGGCTATGCGGTAATACATACACCACGGTTGAAAAAAAAAAAAGGAAGTCGAGGGTCTTGGCTGAGGAAAAAAGAATATTAGTAAAACAAGTCGTCACATCGTTTGTGTGGGAACCGGGAGACGGCTCGCAGCGGCAGAGATGGAGATGGCATCTTGGCTTTCCTCCCCGGTCTGCACGGAAATCCGAAGCGAAGATGTGTTGGAAACGCGCCCGAAATCGCAACAAGATAACCGAGACTCTTGTGAACACTGACCAAAGTTAGAAAAGCTTCCAAGCCGAAACTGCCGAACTGTCCTGCATCGATAGTGGCAGTTCGTACAACACGGAACTAATGCTTGCCGCACGACCAAGCCTGCCGGCACTGGGTCACGGAACCGACTTCGGGACGAGATGTAAAAGCAGGGGGGGCGATATTCGACCCAGGTGACAGGAATTCCATCCCAGAACAAGCCCCGATTCAACCTCAAGCTAATCGCCGTGTGGCTCAGGGACGTGCCGCAATCAAGCGCTGTCCGGAAGACCCGACAGTATCTCGAGGGTTCTCGAACATTTCCGCGGCCGATCTATGTAGGCGGTGGAAGAAAAAAAAAACCTGCTAGTGGCACAACCAGCATCTGCCATGCATTTCCTTGACAACGGCGCGACGCAAGGAAGATGTTGGGGGCTGGGGCGCTGCATGTATGCATGTGCGGTATGTTCGAGCTTGGGGAGAAACCCAAGGACGCGAAATAAGACAGACTGAAGATCTGAGCGGCCCTATGTGCTGCGTCGTGTGCGCCATGTCGAGATGAAGGGGGGTCTAACGAGGGTCCAAGGCGAGTTGGCCCAAACCCGACACGCTGGAGATCTTGCATAGAGAGACGGGACGATCTGGGATACCTAGGTAGTGGCACGAGCTTCTTCGCGTCTTGTTTCTTTTTCCAGTTCTCTACATTTCCGTAGAGGCTAAGGGACGCGGTCAGCAGGGGATGTCAGGGCTGAAACATGGGGGTGCATGTAAGTAATTAAGTCCAGCATTTCAGGATGTGAGATGCCTTCAGTGTCACATGCGGTGATCAACGCAGGAACGGATGAGTCGACCAACCAGCGAGTGAGCAACCGTAGGACCTCGTAAGAATCGCAAAGGATGGATGCACGAAAACTGTAATTCCAGGGCCCAGAAGCTGAACGGGAAGAGATGTGCCCAATAATGGCGCGCCTGCTGGCAGCGCCGGTGAATCAGCCGAGTTGTCAGTGAGTGTTCTGCAGTGAGGGAGAGGCCGCAAGAGTTATCCAAGTCATCTGTGGTCTAATTCGAGGAGAGCAGAGGTGAGGCGAACCCGAAAAGAAAGACCAAACTAGCCATGGTCCAATCAGTCGCTGTGTTGGGATCTTGGCTGGCCTGATGAGGTGTGCTTGACAGAGATCCTTGAAGGGCTGAAGATTGAGTTCGGCGGCATGGTTTACTCGACAAGCAAGCAAGACGAAGAAGCAGTTCTCAACCACTGAGCGAATAGGGGCATGTTCTCCAGGCTCGACTGATTCCTTCCTTGCAGTAGCACTCCCTATGCCCACCCTTATTCCCTGAGAAGCTTGCAAGGAACCAGGCTCTCCAAGAGTCGGCCCTTGATGAAGAGCGAGCAAGAGGTCGGCCCGAGCCTCCGGCATGATGGGGTTGGCGGTTCCGCTGGTTCGCTGGGCGTCTTCTTGGTGCGCAGCTAGAACCTCTGTGGCGGGATGGCGTCAAATCTTAATGCTGAAAACTCTCATCTGAGAGGGTGAGTTGATACCGGCGACGACCTGGGGTTCGGAGCTGAATGAGATTGATGGAGCGGTGCGACCTTGTGTGGGAGGATTGGTGACAGTTCTGGCAGGATGACTTTCGGACAAGCTTCTGGACGAACTCTGCCCATTCTCTGTACATGTCGGGTGCGTTGCAGGGCATGCGACGAACATGTGTTGCTCTTGATACACGTCACAAATGGTGGGGAAACCCCCTTTGATCATCAGATATTGCTGTTTTCGTTGTGGCTGGGGTGAGGGTGGCCACGACATGGGCGGCCATGGGAGCGTCTGGTGGCATCTCTTGGACCGAGCGACGAATCCGACGGCGTGGTTCGGGGAACATCCCAACGCAGTACCTGCCAGACAGGTCGGGGGTGCGGGCTCTGGTTGGCTGCCCGGAAAGATGCATCTCGCTGCCGGTCGGCGCATCTCTCATGCGGCGCGGAGCCGAACGCTCTTCACTGGGGGGAGGGGGG